>PVJS01063239.1:0-10536 GCA_004027185.1 Glis glis | reverse complement strand
AAAAAAAAAAAAAATAGGGCCGGGTGCGTAGCGCGGAGGTAGAACGCCCCTGGGTTCAATCCCCGGTACTGCAAAAATAAATAAATAAATAATTTTATATATATATATATATATATATATATATTTATTTATTGTACTGGGATTGAACCCAGAGGCAATCTGCCTCCGAGCTACACCCCCAGCCCTATTTTACTTTTATTTTGAAACAGGGTCTCACTAAGTTCCTGAGAGTCTCACTACTTGCTGAGGGTCTCACTACTTGCTGAGGCTGTTCTTGAACCTGTGATCCTCCTGTCTCAGCCTCCCAAGTACTGGGATTACAGGTGTGTACCACCACACCCGGCTAACACATTAATTTTAAAGACAGACAATTTGAAGGAACATTCAAAGAAACAACAATACGTATATCCAACAAATGACTCTAATTAGTAAGTTTCAACTGTTCTTTACTAATGTTGGATCTAATTAAATTGCCTGTGAATTTGAGTAGAATTAACTCACCCTGAGTCTTTATTCTTTGAGAAAGGTCTGGAAATATCATGTCAAATTAATATAAAAAAATTTTCCTGGCCGGGCGTGGTGGCGCATGCTTGTAATCCCAGTACTTTGGGAGGTGGAGACCGGAGGATCCGGGTTCGTGGCCAGCCTCAGCTCGCTCATGCGCACGCGCGCGCGCACTCTCTCTCTCTCCCTGTCTCTCTCTCTCTCTCTACTTAGTGAGGCCCTCCGCAACTTCGTGAGACCCGGTTTCAAAATAAAGTATAAAAAAATAGGGCCGGGGGCGTAGTGTGGAGGTAGAACGCCCCTGCGTTCAATCCCCGGTACTGAAAAAAAAATATTTTTTTCCCAACCCCAGTACTTTTATTTTCCATAATTAAATATCGATCTGTGATGTTTGATTATCCTCTCACTGGTCTGGTTCGGAGCCCAAATTGTCTTACGGCTGGCATCTGTTTCCATGGACAATTAATATTGCTGCATCTCCCTTCATTCTCTGGCTTCTGTGATTGTATTCTCCTCCAATCCCTCATTTATCTGCGGAGGTAATGACCTGAAGGCCATTCTGCTGTGTGTGTGTGTGTGTGTGTGTGTGTCTGTGTGTCCCTTGGTGTTTTCTGTTAAAATCCTGTAGAAAGATAGCTTGTTGAAAGGTTAGATTTTAAAAGGGCGAAGCATGAATTTAGTGCACTCTGGGTATTGTGATTCTGGAAGATGGCATCAGCTTTCTCCATTCAGTCAAGTTGCAAAAAAGCTCTTCAGCACCGTTTTTCCTTTATAAATTCTCAGTGTGTTGAAAAGGTAAACTGAGGCGTGGTAATTTTTTCAAAGGGTTTATTTGAGCAAGTAATGATTTATGAATCAGGCACCTCCACACACAGTTGTCTTATTTGCTGGACAGTCCCTTCCTCCTAATTTTCCATTGTGAGAATACATTGGAAGGAAGGAAGAACATCAGAACCCCCTCCCCCACCCCAGACAAAAATGAGATGCCCATAGGGGACTCTGATAGGAGGTGGCTGCTGGGCTGTAACTAGCTTCCATGAGTTGAGCTGTCACCAGGGTCTGGCAAGCCCTCATCAGCTGGAGGCCGTTTGTTTTTCTTGGAAGTGGCATATTTTTTCATGAGCACTCTGTAATTTCCCTGAATGCACACATTTTTAACATATTTTGCAGTCCAGTCTTCAGAGGCATCTACTGTCTTCCTTCAGTTACCCACAAATCTTTCAATCAGAATCATTCTTTACTTCCAGCATAACTTCAAGAGCTAGAACATTTCCCCCACATCTAAAATAATGAAATAATGCACACAAATCATATAGCTTTTGGAGTGTAGGTTTGCTTCAAACTTTGTTCTTATTGTAGACAGAAAATAACCTTTTTTTAAATGCAAGGGGGAAAATCAAACAAACCTTTGAACTTTAACTAAAACAACTTCAGGCATAAATGTTGGACTTTGATAATTATTTTCAACCATAGGATGGGAAGGACATTATTAGCAGCTTCCATGAATTCCATTGAGCATTAAAAAATTATGATTTGTGGAATCAGCAAATATTTAAATTTTTCTATTATAACCACTCGTTAGGGTATTCTGAGAGCATACCAATAGGATTCAAAGAGGTCAGGAGGCAATTCCAGAGCATTTCCAAGTCTCAGGTTTTATTTATGGAGGTATAGACTCAGAGACACTAGGTCATCATGTCTAACCCTCTGATTTTTTAAGAGAAGGAACTCAAGTCAAGTCAAGAAAAGAATAAAGAACAGAAAGGCTGTAATCTCAGTGGTAGAGTGCTTGCCTAGCATGTGTGAGATTTGATCCCCAGCACTGCAAATCATCACCATCACCATCATCATCATCATCATCATCATCATCATCATCCAGGTATGGTGGCACATGCCTGTAATTTCGGTACTTGGGAGGTTAAAGGCCAGCCTCAGCAGTTTAGTGAGAGCCACAGCAATGTAGCAAGACCCTGTTACAAAATAAAAAGGGTTGGGATATAACTCAGAGGTAGAATGCCCCTGGGTTTAATCCCCACTACTACCCCCCCAAAAATTAACAATAATGATAAACTAAGATAATTTGTCAATAGATATATATTACTAAAAATTCTAAAAATAAGGTTTTGTTTCTGGTTTTATTTTAGACTTAAAAGAAACTACATCAGATGAAAACTTTGAAATTTTATCAGATGTTATGAAGTAGAGCACCAGAAATTGCAAATAAATGGATACACATAAAACACATAGTTTCAATCCATTTTCTGTTACTATAACTGAATACCTGAGACTAGGTAATTTATAAATAATAGAGGTTTATTTAGCTTGTGGTTTTGGAGGTTGGGAAGTCCAAAAGCCTGTCACTTGCTCTTAAATTTCTAGGGTAATCACTAGAAAGATAACGTAAAGAAATATGGCTAGCTGGAGTTGGTGGCACACCCCTGTAATCCCAGCTACTTGGGAAACTGAGGCAGGAGGATCACAAATTCAAGGCCAGCCTTGGCAACTTAAGATCTTGTCTCAAAATAAAAAATAAAAAGGGTTGGGGATGTAACTCAGTAGTAAGAGTATCCCTAGGTTCAATCCCCAGTATCCCGCCCCCCAATAAAAGAAGTATAGCTAAAAGGCAGTAGACGAATGGAATTCTTAAAATAGAATCCTTAAAAATATTCAACTAATTAAAAAAGAAGGCAAGAGGGATGGAGGAGTAAAAACAGGGGACAAAAGGAGGGAAAACCCCTGTAAAACTGTAGACTTAAATCCAACCATATCAATAATAGACTAAACATACCATTTAAAAGGCAAAAATGGTTATCTAGATGGTTATTTATTTATTTATTTTTGCTCAGTGCTGGGGTTCAAAACCTGAGCAAGCACTCTACCACTGAGCTACATTCCCAGCCCCATGGCTTTTTTATTTTTTTAAAGAAAGACTCAGTAATGTGCTGTGTCCAAAAGCCATACTCTAAGTACAGCTTGAAAGTAAACACATAAAAAAGAAATGCCACACAAACAATATGCCCTAAAGAGTAGACTGGCTATACTCATATCAAATAACATAGACGTCAGTGTACAGGTTATTGCCAAAGATAAAGAGGGATATTTCACAATGAAAAAAATCACCAAAAAGACATAGCTATCATAACTCTGTATTTCTCTAAAAACAGAGCTTCCAGATACATGAAACCAAACTGGCTAAATTAAACAGAGAAATGGACACTTTACGATCATTGCCAGAGATTTTAATATCCCTTTCTCAGCAATCGATATAACTAGGCAAATAAAAATAAAATCATTAAGTGTGCAGATTTTCTGAACAACACTATCAGCCACCAAGACCACATTGATATTTATAGAACACTCCACCCAACAACTGCAAAATACACACTGTACTTTCACCAAGACAGACCATATGTTGGGTAACAGAACACGTCACAGCAAATTTAAAAGCACTGAAATCATACTGTGTGTGTCCTCTGACCCTAATGAAATTAAACTAGGAAGCAATATCCATAAAATATTAGAAAAACTAAAATATCTGGAACTTAATGCACTTGTAAAGAATCTATGGGCCATTGTCATTGCTCATAATATTTAGACATCATTTAGTATGTGCATGCTATGATGTGAATTGTGTTTATTTTTATTTATTTGTTTTTTGGTACTGGGGATTGAACCCAGTGATATTCCACCTCCAAGCCACAACCCCAAGCCCCCTGACCCCATTTTTTTTCTTTTTAAATTTTCTCCCTAAGTTCCCGAGGGTCTCGATAAACTGCTGAGGCTGGCTTTGAACCTGCGATCCTCCTGTCTCAGCCTCCCAATTACTGGGATTACAGGCTGTGCCATCATGCCTAGCTATGAAACATATTTTAATTTGAATAAAAAGATAAGAGGCCATCTGGGCGATATGACAGTTTTTCTAAAATGTGTGGTAAAACTTTGAAGTTGAGCTAAAAAAAAGAAAAATGATCAAATATTTCATGCTTTCAGAGTATGTTAGTGCTGCCTCAGAATCTCATCCTTTGTTACAAGTTAGTCTAGCGCTCTGCTACCTGCACACCTATATGCATGTACACAGAAAAGCCATTCAGTTTCACTCTTCTGTTGCCCCTGTACTTCCTTCTATTACCCATCAGTTTATTTTGAGGTGTGTTGTAAATTCTCGTATCTGGGATCCCATCCTATTTAGAAGAGCTGCTGGTGGGCAATGTAAATGGTGCTGTGTGCTTGTTGATGAGCCTTCTGTAAAGAAGAAAAAGTGGAATATATTTTCATTTTATTGTCCAATAAGAAAATTAAAAAGTTGAGAAGAACCCATTTTTAGAAAGTGTTCCCACACCATTGGGAACAAGTTCATATTAGCTACCAGCTATTTCCATAACTCGATCTGAGTCATATGGCTTCAAGGCACGGACACTTCGTCTTACATCAGGCGAAAGCTACTGAAGGATGCCAGGCCACCTTGCCTCCACAGAGATTTTCCCACTTCTCTCTCTTTTTGACGTTTCTCTCTCATTCACCTTCAAAAATAGCGATGTCTGTTATATCATGAATCCCCTATCTTGTGCCTATGTTCTAATGTTCATGGTCCTGCCTCTGTTCTAATTGTCTGCTACCTTATGTCTATTTAGGGATGTGTTCCAAGATGGGTTGACCCCTGAAACGTAGGGTAAGTTAGTGATTCTTTAACCTAGGCATGCATGGAATCACCAGAAGTGGTTTTTATACAACCAGCTGGGTCCACTCCTGATTTAGCAGGACCAGGGTGAATCCCAACAATGTACATTTCTAGCTAGCTCCCAGGCAATGCTGCTGCTGCTGGTGTGGGGACTGAACTTAGAAAACCACTGGGTTTTCCTGGTAAAGGGGAAAGAGAATGCTGAGAAAGGGTCTAGGATTTACTCAAAGGATTTAGTCAGGTGTAAGAAGTTAAAGCTCTTCGAATTGAGATATTTCCAACCTTCCTGTAATGCATTAAAAAAAGCTATATGCATACCCATATTCATAGCAGCACAATTCACAATAGCCAAATTATGGAACCAACCTAGGTGTCCATCAACAGATGAATGGATTACAAAATTATGGGAAATATACACAATGGAATTCTACTCAGCAATAAAGAAGAACAAAATTATGCCATCTGCAAGAAAATGGATGGACCTGGAGAACATTATGTTAAGTGAGATTAGCCAGTCACAGAAAGTGAAGAGTTATATGTTTTCTTTAATATGCGGAAGCTAGGGAGTAATTGGGTACCAGAGGGACTCCAGATAATGGAGGAGAAACCTCAGTGGAGCCAGAAGGTGGTCTAAGGCAAGGGGAGGGGGGAAAGTGAGGTTCATTAATGGAATCACTACCATCTGCTCTGTGTACATATGTGAATATACCAACGTCAATCTCAGTACTCTGTATTGGGAAGGGGGGAAATGGGGAGGCAGTGGGGGACATCAAGTGCTGTGTGCATGTATGTCACTGTCAACATGATTTACATTATGATGTGAGACTATAATACACCAATAAAAGCACATTAAAAAAAGTATCTGCTCACCATGCAAAAAAAAAAAAAGTTATGATTTCCAAAGAGATAGGAGTTTGGGTGAGCTAGGTTAGAATTCAACAGCTATTGAGCTGGTCTAGATCAAGGTGTCATTGGTTGCTTCAACATGCCTTTACCAAGGGATTTGAAATCATCATGGGGAACTTGGTGGAAAGACAATCCTCAGGACCCGGAGGGTTCTCAGTCACAACCCCTAAGGCTATTGCCAAGGATCTGAAATGAACAAGCCCTCCAGGTGGTTTGAGGCACACTACACTCTGAGAACTAGTGACCTGGCCCAGTGAAACTTTACCTTTCTTAGACCTTTAGGGTGTAGGAGGTCGGCTACATGGCATGGTCAGTACCCACACATGTGTTAGTTGATACAGAGCCAGGTTAGGCAGTCCTCACAGGAAAATATTTTTGCTTTGTTTAGAAACACATACTAAAAGATAGTGTCCAGATTATTTTATAAATAAACTATAGAAACATTCTATTGGCTGTATTTCAGAGAATGATACAATCAGTAATGATGCATTTCTATTTAGTGCATTAATACAAATACTAAGTACCATTTTGGCCTGGCAGTTTTTGAAGTGTGGTCCTGATGCAGAAGGGTCAGCATCACCTAGGAACTTGTTAAAAATGCAAATCTTAGACCTGGCCCAGACAGACTGAGCCAGACACTGGGATGGAGGGAAACAATTTTAACTAGCTGTTGGCATGAGCCTGAGACATGCATGATAACATTTGAGGACCAGCAATGTCTAACGAGTATATACTGCCTTCCTTTGTCGCTGGTCTCAGAACCCGTTGAAAACAGAGTCTTGCACATTTCTTTGTAAGGTCCACAGTCCCAGTTTAAAAGGACTGATCTTGTCTGGTCCCTTATTTTACAATTAAGCAAAGTAAATACCAAGTGTGACTTGCTAATTAGTTAAACAGCTAATTAAAGGGCAGACTGGTGGCTCCAGGCTCAAGCCAATCAATTGAATTCATCTCTCTCTCTCTCACTTAGCAGCACAAGGTTTGCAAATGTGGGAAGAAATCCAAAGAACCAAAGCCACAGTGATCTGTGATTTCTTTTTCCTTTCTAAAGTCTACCTAACCCACTTAAAATGTGACTACTCTTTCAGAAAAAGCAAGGATGATTTTCTTTCTGTAATGACTGGTATGAGGAAAAGTGTGTGCTCCAAAATTATCTCTGAAGAACAGATATGTGCTTAGGAGTTACTCTCTGTACCTAAGGAGAATAGGGCAGGATTTTGGTTCCTCGAAAACCAAACAAACCACGGTTCTCATGATTCATGTGTTTTTGTTGAAAGAGCTGGGCACTATTGTTGGTAGATCAACTGTGCTTCCTTAATCATTCACCAGAAAGTAACTAAACACAAAAAACGAGAAGGCAAAAGGAAGTTGGGTAAAAGGACTTAACCAAATAATAGCACAGGCAAAAGTAATCATTCTCTGCTGTCAGAATTGAGGACCCTGATTTTCCTTGAGGGTGGAGACTGGGGCTGGGACGGGGCATGAGGGACTAATGTTCAGTTTCTTCATTTGATTGATGATTAAGCAGGCATGTTCTGTTTCCATTGAAGCTGTAGACTTAGGTGTATTTTTCTATATGTTGTATATTCATAAAATAGTTAAAATGCACAAAACCAAGATACAGAAATTTTAAATATGCAAAGACTAGCTCTAAAAAAAGGTGTTTTAGCCAGGCATGGTGGTACAAGCCTGTAATCCCAATACTTGGGAGGCTGAGACAGGAGGATCACAGGTTCAAGGCCAGCCTCAGCAATTTAGCAATTCCCTAAGCAACTTAGTGAGACCCTGTTTCAAAATAAAAAATAAAATAGGACTAGGGTTGTAGCTCAGAGGTAGGATGTCCTTAGGTTCAATCCCCAGTACCACAAAAATTAAAAAAAAAAAAACTAAAAAGATGTTTTTCGCTGGGGATTGTGGTTCATGCCTGTAGTCCCAGTACTTGGAAGCCTGAGAAAGGAGGATTACAGATTCGAGGCTAATCTCAGCAACTTGGCAAGACCCTGTTACAAACAAACAAACAAGTAAATAAATAAATAAATAAATAAATAAGGTCTGGGGATGTAGTTCAGAGGTAGAATGCTCCTGGGTTCAATCCCCAATACAAAAAAAAAAAAAAAAAAAAAAAAAAAAGCCAGGCATGGTGGCACATGCCTATAATCCCAGTACTTGGGAAGCTAAGACAGGAGGATAGCAGGTTTGAGGTCAGCTGCAGCAATTTAGCAAGACCCTCAGCAAATTAAGGAAATCCTGTTTCAAATAAAAAAAAAATAAAAAATGTAGCTTGAAGGGGTGTAGCTTGAAGGTAGAATGCTCCTGGATTCAATTCTCAGTACCAAAAACAAAAAAGGCACTTTTCCTGGAAGACACATTTCACACCCACCTAGTCCACAAGTACTGGGCTACAGCAGTGCAGGGGCATCTACAGGAGAGACCTTGAAGTCTACCATTTTTTTTTAAAGTACAGACAGTTGAAAGGACATAATTGCCATTAGCTCAGAAACAGGTGAGGGCAGAGATGCTGAATTAGCCTGAGCTGGGGACATGTTTTACTAAGTAGTAACGGGATACATGCTGGCTCAAGTCAAACGATGCTGTGACCCTGCAGGACCTGATGTGTTTTATGATTGTTGGTTTCTTGGCTTAACAAAGTGTGTTTTTCAAACAAACAACAACAACAACAAAACACAAAGGTTTTATGAACAGCAAACTCTATGTAAAGGCATTTTAGTATTACATTTTTGTTGATAACTTGCTTAAGAATAAATATATGAACTATTGAAAAGGTAAAAAAAAGTATGTTTTTTAACACATTGAACCTCATTATGATATATATAATTGCGATGCACCAATAACATAAATTTTTTTTGTGTGTGTGTGGTTCTGGGGATTGAACCCAGGGGTATTTTACCTTTGAGCTATATCCCCAGCTCAATTTTATCTTTTATGTGGAAACAGGGTCTCACTAAGTTGCTGAAAGCCTCAATAAATTGCTGAGGTTTGAACCTGCTATCCTTCTGTCTCAGCCTCCCAAGTACTGGGATTACAGGCATGTGCCACCACACCTGGCTATCACATAATTTTTTTAAGTTTTTTTTTAAATTTCCCTCTACCTCTACAATATTTTATCACTTGGAAACTGCTGAATTCCAAAAGTTCTAAAATTTCCTATTTTTAAAGGTTAACAACAAATACTTTTAAATTTTTCTTACTGAGATTATATTGTTTTGAATTATGCCCCAAAGGGGAGTAAAATGCATTCAAATGAATAAATGCAAATTCAGAAAATGAGGTCATGTTGTCTTAAAGTTGGTCAAACCTTTTGGCCCAGATTCCATTTGTTTTACTTAAATAGCTATAGATCAACAAAAATTTATGTAAAGAATACTTTAAATGGTAAGTTTTAAAGTCATAAGTTATAAAATACCATATTTAGAATAGAATAATAATAAATTATGTCCCATCCATACCAAGAACAGTTATTTATGTTTAAAAACTATGTTTTTGAAGAATAGTTACTTATTGTTATGGTAAAATGTTGCTGAATAATATTAAAAACAGTATATAAAACTGGTATAGAATGAACTTGATTTTTTTTTTTTTTTGCAGTACCGGGGATTGAACCCAGGGACGTTCTACCTGGAGTTACACCCCCGGCCCTATTTTTTTATCCTTTATTTTGAAACCGGGTTTCACGAAGTTGCAGAGGGCCTCACTAATTAGCTGAGGCTGGCCACGAACCTGGATTCTCCAGTCTCAGCCTCCCAAAGTACTGGAAGAATGAACTTGATTTTTTAAAGAATTAAAACCACATTTGTAAAAAAAAAAAAAGTGCTCTTCCCTATGTTTGAATATTGATTGTATGCTTACTTTCTTCCAAAAGCTCTTTAATATTTTAAATATATATAATTTGTTAAAATTATCGATATTGGATGATCTTTTTAAAGAAATTGAAATATGCATAGAGTAAAAAGAATTCTTCCTTTTCCCTTCTATCCATGCCCAAGACTTATGCAGAAATATCAGTTATTTACAACTATTAAATATTATGTCTTTTCTATATGCTTATAGAGGTATATCATATACATGCACCTAGCTGTTTTATTTCCTTTGGTGCTGAGGATCAAACCCAGGGCTCCCTGTATCCTAAACATTCACCCTAACACTGAGCTATATCCCTAGCCCTTACCTAGCTTTTTTAATGGAAAAAAAATTCTTAACTTGCATCATTTCCTTAATATATTATGAACACCTTTTTGAGTCTACCTCATTCTCTTTTTTTTTTTTTTTTGTGGTACCAGGGATTGAACGCAGGGGCGTTCTACCTCCGCACTACGCCCCCGGCCCTATTTTTTATACATTATTTTGAAACCGGGTCTCACGAAGTTGCGGAGGGCCTCACTAAGTAGAGAGAGAGAGAGAGAGGGAGAGAGAGAGAGAGAGAGAGAGGG
>PVJS01063238.1:0-10537 GCA_004027185.1 Glis glis | reverse complement strand
AGGGAGAGAGAGAGAGAGAGAGAGAGAGAGAGAGCGAGCTGAGGCTGGCCGTGAACCCGGATCCTCCGGTCTCCGCCTCCCAAAGTACTGGGATTACAAGCGTGCGCCACCACGCCCGGCTTAAGTCATATCTTATTTGATCAGAGACCTTTTGAAAGTGAGGAAGCAAACCATGAGGTTATACAAAGTCCCTAAAGTGGAAACAGACTTGGAGCATTGGAGGAATTGTGAGTGTGAGCCTGAGAGGTCACTGCAAGCAAAGAGGAATGCAGTTTGAGGTCATGTCAGAGAGAGAGAATGGAATACAGAGGAGTGGAGTGATTGGATGTGGTGGCGCTTAGGAGAATGAGACAGGAGGATCATAGGTTCGCAGCCAGCCTCGGCACTTCAGTGAGGCCCCTGTAACATAGTGAGACCCTGTTATAAAATAAAAAATAGGGCTGGGAGTGTAGTTCAGAGGGAGAATGCCCCAGGTTCAATCCCCAGTACCACAAAAAATTAAATAAACAAATTAATTATTTCTTCTTATCATATTATTTAGTGAATTAAATAGCTAAGTTATACTAAAAATGAATGAATGAATGAATAAATAAATAAATAAAGAGGAGTGGAGTGGAGTGGAAGTCAAAGTCTTCAGTCTTCAGCTTTTACTTTGAGAGGATGAGTGTTTGGACTCTTTTAAGGAAAAAGTGACATGTTTGTCCTATATTTTTAAAGCTACAAAAAAATTAAAAAACTTTATAATGACCTAAAACATTTTTAGAAATTCTTCTTCACTCTGAATTTTAAGTGAATTTTATATTGAAAATAATTACCTACAGAAAAGTTCATGAATCATAAGTTTGCAGCTTAATTAGTTTTTACAAAGTATGTATAGTCATGTGACTGTCACCCAGAACAAGAAGTAAAAAGTAAGAGATTAAGGTAGCGCAGAGCACCCTTCTGGGCTCCTCTCAGTCAAGACCTTCCTTCTCTCTGAAGGTAGTAACTATCCTTATTTCTTTCATTTTAGATTAATTATGCCTATTTTGAAATGAAGTTACTCTTCCTTATTTAACATTTCTCTCATAATTATGTTTGTAAAATTTATTTGTGCTTTTGCATGTAATAAACACCTGTTCTGTCTCATTGCTCCAAAAAGACAGTAAAAAGAAAAATACTACCTGAATGATGGACATGTAGACTGTTACCCTTTTGGACTAGTTCTGCTATAGTGAATATTATGGTGCACAGCCTCTGGTTCACATATTTACGCTTATAAGAATAAAGAAGTTATGACATAAAATATGCCTTCAGATTTGCTAGACACTATAAAATATTTTCCAGAATGGTTGTACCAACCTGTATTCCTACCAGATGTACACAGGATGCAGCTTTTCACACAACCTGGCCAACCAACGTTTGGTATTGCCATCGTATTAGTTTTCCAGTGCTGACATAGAAATTACCACATTTTGAGTGGCTTAAACAACAGAAGTTGATTTTCCCACAGTTTCAGAGGCTAGAAGTCCATGATAAAGGTGTTGGAAAGTTAACTCTTCTGAAACTCCTTTCTGTGGCTTATAGATAGTTGGCAATCATCTCTTTTTGTCTTCACATGGTCTTCCTTCTTACCTATTGTCCTCACCTCCTTTTTATTTTGTACTGGTGATTGAATCCAGGGATATTCTACCTCCAAACTACACCTTAGCCCGTTTATTTATGTATTTATTTTACTTTGATACAGGGCCTCACTACATTGCTCAGGCTGTCCTGGATCCTGCTATCCTCCTTTCTCAGCCTCCAAAGTACTGAGATTATAGGCATGCACCATCATGCCAAGCTTTATCTCCTCTTCTATAAGGAAACCAGCTATATGGGATTAGTGCCACACCAATGATTTCATGTAAACTTAATTACCTCTTAAAAACTACTATCTCCAAATACTATCACATTCCGAGGTATTGGGGGTTAGAATTTCACATATAAATTTTTGGGGAGACAGAATTCAGCCCGTAACAGTTTTCTTTTAAATTTCAGCCATTTGTTGGAAATTATTCAACTATGGTTCTAATTTGCATTTATCTGATGATCAGTGGAGTTGAACATCTTTTTATATGGTTAGCAGTTTTTTAACTTTTATTTTGTGAAGCACATGTTTAATTAAGTTCCTCATTTTTCTATTTTCTCTGTTTTCATTGATTTTAGGAGTTTTTTTAAATTTCATATATGTTAAACCTTTATCACATACATGATTACAAATATTTTCATCAATTCTGTGACTTACCTTCTGTTCTCTGAATGGAATCATTTGGCAAATGGAAGTCCTTAATTAGGGTACAGTCCAATTCATTGATCTATTTAAGGTTAGTATTTAGTCCAACATAGGAAATTTCTGACTACCTCCAAAATCAAGAAAGTATGCTGCTGTTTTTGTTTTTTTGCTGTTGGGTTTTTATTTGTTGTTGTTGTTGTTTTTTTAATGAAAACCTTAGCTGCTTTGAATTTCACATTTAGGTTCACAACCCACCTGTTACTGTTTAGTGTTTGATTATCGGTATGGTCTAATCACGTTTTTTTCCATATTATATCTAATCGTTCAGCACCGTTTGTTAAAAAGCCTATCCTTTCCTCACTGAACTACAGTCATTATTTTGGCGAATTCCCTGAGTATTTGTGTGTGGGTCTCTTTCTGCAATCTTTTGTTCCATTGTTCATTTATGTATCCTTTGACCGAAGCCCTTCTGTCTAAAATTTTGTAAATCTAAAATTCTTTAAGTACATTTAAAATTTTCTTATAATTTTATCTAGAAAGATGAAGACAACTTTCATATATTCATGTACTGTTATATGCTACAATCTCAAAAGTGTAGCATTAAACTGGAAACATACGTTGCATCTGACTAATGAATTTGAAAATATTTTTATGTAATCTAGAACAATTTTATTTTTAAGTTATTTATAAGTATGCATCTTGAGTTCCTCATTAGAGTATTCCCACAAGGTAATTGAGCATTATTTGTTTGATTTTATACCCAAAGAAACCAAAGCTAATTGCCTCACCTAATGTGAAATGAATCATTATTCAAAATTAGAATTTATAGTCCCTGTTTTCTCATTCTGTTGTTTAACAGGTAAGGCAGGATGCCATTTTAGACCATTAGTCCTTCTTAAGAAAATAGAAAGCAGTGTTCCTGGGATCAAATGTTGTATACAGATGCCTATTAACTCTTAATTTATAGTTAAGGAAACTCTAAATGTCCTTACTAAATGGCATGTGCTTGGATGAGGCATATTCATGATATAACTTACTCAGTTATATTTCAGTAATTTAAGCTAATTGAGTCCAATAACAACATGCCAGAGGGTCTGAATGTAGAAGATTTCAGATTCTGTCTTTGCTGTCTCTTTTCAATTACCAAATCACACTAATCACTATTACTGTCCAAATTGACATCTGTATCTTAGAATATTTATAGCTTACTCCTAGAATTTAGTCCAATGTTAATTTGCATTTTTATTCATAGCCAAGAAGCAGTCATATTCCCTGTTTTCAACCCTCTGGATGTGAAACACATCTCCCTCCAACTCTACCTTAAGATAGCATCTGTCTTATTCTTTATGGTTTCTCTTCAACACCAATCAGATATTTCCTGCATTTATATGGCCTTTATTTTTTAACCTTTGGGTGTCTCTCTGTGTTAATAAATAGAGCTACTTAGATATGCTAGCCTGTGTGCATATTTATTATATCTTATGAGGAAAGACAGATAATTAGGTCCAAGGTCTTGCTTCTACCAAGAGCTTTGTTAAGGAGGCTTTCTGTACCTGAGGCTGACAGCAGAAAGCTGTTTGCATACAGTAATGTCCAGCAGGCATGACAATAAGTCCTTCCTTGAACTGGATGGGAAGAACTGGATGGTAGATTACTATGCCTACCACATTTCTGCCTGTTAGAAATGGTACAAGAAGGTAATATTTGCAACAGGCCCCACTGATGCCACTGATGGAAGGCTTCCTCCTAAACACCTCCTACAGATATAGTCAACTCTAAAATATTTAACCCTATTTTTCCAGTTAACATATGGCCAGTTTACAGCATAAAGCCTCAAACATTTCATTGATGCTCATATTCTTGGGTACAAACATTGGAGGTCCTCTAGACCTAGAACTGGCACCTTTAAATTCAAATCTCCATGCTAACTATTATCAGAAATATAAGTGGAGTAAGAGTCATATTTCTGACTTGCACCACTGTATCATTCCATGTCAAACTCTTTGAGTAATTCCTGTAAGGTAGCCCTTCCTTCACGTCATGGATCCTGCACTGTCTTTACAGGCACTGTCTCTCTGCTGAAATGGATACCTTCAGTCAGCCCATGCAAGAATGTGTTTGGATCTCTCTGAGGTCTTTAAAGCACAGTGTATTAAGGAACATTTTCTTTCAATAGGGTCTTCACAACCATTTCTGTGTTATTAACAAATACAATTCTGTTATACAATTTTATTTTTGTAATGGCCACAGCATGTAGGGGATTAATACACTGGAGATCAGTGGTTATAATTTAGTAAAGCCACCTTCTAAAGAGGCGTTTTACATTATTGAACTGAGTTGCATCATATGAGGGTCCATGCTAAATAACTATTTATAGATGGTCTCCATCTTATGGTGGTTCAACTTACAATTTTTAACTTCACAATGGTATGAAAACTTACTCATAAACCATACTGTTTTTCAACTTCAGTACAGCATTTAATAATGTAATAGAGTTCAAGAATCATGGAGCTGGTTCTCAAACATGAAACTTTCTCTCTGTAAGTTCCCCATAGGAGATGTGGACTAGATTTTCTTATCTTTTTTTTTGTATCATTGTAAATATTACTTTTATTTTAGCATCATACGATATGTGTATATATGGATGGATCACTATGAATTTCACCATCAGGCACAATTATAATGCATCAATAAAAATTATTTTTTAAAAACTTACTTTCATTTTAGTGACTCCTTTGTTTTTATCGTTATTTTGTTGGTGCATTGTGATTACATCATAGTGAGGCTCAATGTGGTACAAACATACACACAGCACTTGGTGTGTTTCTCTCTGGATCCCACCCCATTACCCACCCCCTCTCCACACACATTAATGAGATTGATAGTGATGCCTTCATAGATGAACATAGTATTATTTGAGCTGTTTCCTTAGTCAATTCTCCTTTTGTCTCTTCCCACCTCCCTCCTCCAATCCCCTTCCACTATTCTACTGGTCTTTCTCCTAATTTATCCGAAGTCCCTTTTGTTTCCTACTTTCTCTGTACCTTCCACATATGAGAGAAAATATATGACTCTTGATTTTCTGAGACTGGCTGATCTCACTTAGCATAATATTCTCTAGTTCTATCCATTTTCCTGCAAATGACATAATTTTGTTCTTTTTATGGGTGACTAAAATTCCATTGGGGGTGTATACCACATTATCTTTATCCATTCATCTGTTGATGGACACCTAGGTTGGTTCCATAATAGGGCACTTAGTGATTCTGTTTTATGTGAAATTTAGATTCTGAAACTGATTTCTCATGCTAAAAAGTAAATACTCTAAAAAGGTTCAATATTTCAAACTTTGTAGGGTAGTGTCATAAGCAGTACAACCCCTGAACAGAATGATTTTCTGAGTTGGTAGTTCTTACTTGACCACCAGATGGGTGATTTAAATAACATATTTAGCTTCTATCTCTTTATAATATGAGGTGATAACATGACATGATAGCCAGGATCTCTTTCAGCGTTGACATTTACTTCTCTATAAACTGTAGTATTTTTATCACAAGGAGAAGTAAGTATTATATTTGAAAGAAAGAAAGGTTATAAAAAACAGCAAAGCAATTGAAACATGTAGAAATAGTGAAAACATTCTCTTTAACCACTACTAAAGGGAATGATTGTAAGGACATAGGATTTGTAGTTAATTTATCTCAGTTAATGTCTTGTTTATGCCTCTTTTACCATTTGTAAATTGACAGGCCTTGGTAATTCCACTATTTCTATTGAAAGATTTCCAATACCTTCAGAAGTCTCCCTTTCCCACTTAATTCTAGATGTGCTCTGGCATGCTTCAGATGTGAACAGAAACCCTCTGTGATTCACCTTTACCTATCTTCATTGCTCTGGCAGCCTCTAATAACAGCCGTTCCTCCCTTGTGTCTTCATATTTGAATTCATTCTAGTGTTTTGTGTCCGCTACCAGGAAACTGAGTAATGTCAGGCATCCTTGTCATTGCCTGCTCTGAGTAACAGCATTGCTGTTGTCAGTATCCACTGGCCTTTGTGTTTATTGTAGACCCTAGTTTGATAAAGTCAATGTGTGAACCTTAATGAAGTTGGCAGAATCTGGCAGTTCTCCTCTCTTTTCTTGAGTGTTGTTTTTATCCTCAGGGCTACCAAAGCCTTAGTGCTTGTGCTGCAAAATCTTAAAAAAAAAAACTACTTTTGTAAAATAAGTCTCTTGGCTTTTATTTGTAGCTACTGTCACCTCTGCCCACTGCATACACACACACACACACACACACACACACAATACACACACATGCACACACACACGCACAGGCACACGTCCCATTTCTTCTTGGAGGGAAACATATCAAGGGTTGTGTGCATGTATATTCCTATCACTATTCTTTTTTTTTTTTTTTTGCGGTACTGGGGATTGAACCCAGGGGCGCTCTACCTCTGAGCTACGCCCCCAGCCCCATTTTTTTATTCTTTATTCTGAAACGGTCTCACTAAGTTGTGGAGGTCCTCACTAAGTAGCTGAGGCTGGCGGCGAACCGGGATCTTCCGGTCTCAGCCTCCCAAGTACTGGGATTACAAGCGTGCGACAACACACCTGGCTTTCCTGTCACTATTCTTATCATTTAAAAAGAATCGTTAGAAGGGGTGAAGCAAAAATAAACAAATATTAAATATTGTGATAAATGCATAATAATGTGCATGTGAATTCTTAGCCAGATCTTGCAAAAAGAGAAAAAAAGAGCAGGCATGAGCATATAAAGAGCAAAAATTCTAAGTGTGCGGTGTGTGGGTACTACTGTGCTTAAGAGATATGTTTGTCATCCTATAATGTACTATACTTAGGGCATATGTCATCTAATAGCCAAGTAAAAAAGAAGGGAACTGTCTTACAGTAATATGGTCTGAATTCATCAGAGTTATGTGATTTAGAAAAAGTATGTTATTAATGCATTTATTATTCACTACACATATTTTGACATTGTATTGGATGGAAAGGAGATAGCTACTTCTTTCACATCAGGGGAAAGTGAAAAGTTTTGGACTTGTCAGTGTTTGGGTTTTTAAATATATTAGCACTACTAGTTTGTTCTGTGCCTGTCAGTGTACTCATAGACCAGTGCCTGAGGGTTCTGAAGGAATCCCCCAGCCTCCATAGGTAAGTGAGTCAGAAGATAAATTTGAGCATTTGAGCATAAACACTGTGCTAACCTCTGACTGTCTCCTGACTCTCCTGACTAAGGCTTTGAAACCAGGTCAAACTTGTCTGCTCTACTTTCTTCCCTTGGTATAAGTTTATTCCCATGAGGCTTCTATGTTCTTCACATAAACAGACTGTGACCCAGTTTGACAGACTTTCCAAGGTATTCATAAAGTGTGGTATTGGATTTAGTTGAGACACAAATAGGGATGTACTCATCAATTTACATATGTCTCAATGAATTATTCAAACTCTTTGAGCCTCTCTCATCTCTTGATGAGAGGAGAATGATGCTTCCATACCAACAACTAAAGCCATAAAAATTATAAAATTGTAACTTTTTTAAGCCACTAGAGAAACCTCTTGGCAGATCACAGGAGGAAGAAGTAGTAGACATAACAGAGTGGCCCATACGGGGTATAATACTAAATAATGCCCATGTACTGGACTCGGGCAAATAATATCCCAGGATTGCCAGGATTGTGTTTTCTGCACCGGTTGTTGGATATTATAATAACTGAGCCACTAAAGTGGGAGCTCTCCTTGAATCCACATCAAATAGATTAGCTTTCTCTACTAATTATCAACTACATAATGCCCTGAAGGCATTTGTATCTGTTATGTGGATGATGATTATTTTTTGGACAGTAGCTTTCTAGTTGTCTTCTAAAATAATTTTACTTAGTTTTTGAGGATAGAAACATATGCTGTTTACTAAGCCATTAATATCACAAACTTCTCAGTTATTTGATCTATTATGTGGATTCTAGCCCAATATTCTTGACATTATTCTTAATACTGATTTAATTTTACTTTAATACTGTTTTTTTCAACTGATTCTATGTGGATTATAAAAGAGAAAAGTAAGAAAGTAGTATTTTTTAGAACTTATTATGTGCCAGATATTTAACAAATATGCTTCCTTAATAGAAAATCTGAATCACCTTATGGTTACATAACTAATAAATGTTAGGTTTTGAATTATCCCTTTACTGCCAGTCCCATAAAAACTCATTGAATACATTCATGGCAATCACACCTCTTATGATTGCATTATAATACTTTCACTTTAATATTTTGACTTATTAATTATATTTATCATATGAAAAAAGTAATTTTTTTAATCTAGCAAGAATATAGAATAGTATGCTCTCATCATTCAAATTCATTTGTGAAAAGATTTAACTTCAAGTCAGGCATGGTGACGCCCACCAGTAATCCCAGTACTTGGGATGCTGAGACAGGAGGATTGCAGGTTCGAGAACAGCCTCAGCAAGTAGTGAGACTCTCATCAACTTACTAAGACCATGTTTCAAAATAAAAATAAAATTGGGCTGGGAGTGTAGCTAAGAGGTAGAATGCCCCTGGGTTCAATCCCCAGTACCACACACACACAAAAAGATTTAACTTTAATATGCATACACAAATATATAAAATTTACTGTAGGGTTTTTAATTTTTTAGTTTAAAACATTTTTAAACTTTGTGTAATTTGAAACAATTATAAACTAATATGAAATGCTACAATTATTGTAAAATGATGCTCATAATATGAATTACCCAAGTTTGACAATTTAAAATTTTGCTAAATTTGCTTTTTCATTCTCTCTATATATGTAGCATTACCATTTTTCTGAATCATTTGAGAATCAGCTGCATATAGTACATTTGTTTTGTAACATTTGACTTCCATTTTTTTTTACTATCTTTGAGCATGATACAATTCAATTCTAGTGTATGTGAATGATGTGGTGTTGTCATTAAATTTACTGATCCATTCATTATTTTTCAAAACATATTTATTGAGTGCTCTATATGTGACTACAATGGTGAACAGATTAGGTGAAATCCCTAACCTCTGGGGGTTTACAAAGGAAAAGAATAAGTAAGATAAAAGTATGATTAAGGTTATGGTAGAACATCCAAAGAGAGATTCATTTAAGCAATGGCTGAGAAATTAGTATGAGAAGGTGGAAAAGACTCTTTCTATTAGGGAACTGACTATCTTCAGAACTTTAGATGTAAGATAATATGGCCAAGCCCCAAAATAACCATATCTTTTGGCTCTGGTATAATATCTATTATCTAGATTACATAAAATATTATAATCATTTAGGGTTCTTTACTTCTGTGTGCTTATTTATGTCCACCAGGAAATCAAGGATAAGTTCTTTCATAATTGAAGTATAGAAGTCTGCTTTGTTTTGTTTATGAATGGCAAAGTAGAAAAAGATGGATTTCTTCAGAAGGTAGTGTAGCTCCGCCCCCCCCCCCGTTGTGACTCATTCATGTAGGAGAAGAACTTTAAATAAAATATGCATTTTTAGAAGAGCTTGTAAGAATGACTATTGCCTCGCATTGAGGCAGCTCTGGGGCTGCTGTGAGAAATGTCTGCTGTGAGAGGGCTGAAGACAGGGATATGATAGCCCCACTCCAAGTCTCCACAGGACAAAAGCAAGCTGCACATTGTGTGACTGTCAGGAAACATTTGAAAGAGTTTAAATTCTGTCAATGAATTTTAAGATATGAAAAATTCAGATATATTTGTGAAAATTCAAGCACACTTAAAATTACACATTTAAAGCAAGTCTTTGATGAGTCGTAGAGCTATAAGTGTTCTACAATTACAGATGTGTACACGTGTACTCATTATCTCTGTTAGAGTCCTTAATATAACATCATAATTATTGGCTCTCTTTTCTGTCTCTGCAGTGTGAAGGTGGGCCCCACATATTAATTGTCTCTGTATGTTCACTGGCCAATATAGCATAAGATACCAACTAATGTGTGGATAAATAAATCCATTCAATTATCCTAAATAAATGTTTCAATTGATATTGATTGAACTGAATCATTAAAATTAATATAGATAATATTGTAATATAATTAGTCTCTAGGAGGTGGTATTCAATTTTAAAATATTTCGCAGTATGTGAAACAAGAGATTTGTATTTTAGCTATAACAATTTCTTTTTTTTTTTTTTTTTGCGGTACCGGGGATTGAACCCAGGGGCGTTCTACCTCCGTGCTACACCCCCGGCCCTTTTTTTTATACTTTATTTTGAAACC
>PVJS01063237.1:0-10536 GCA_004027185.1 Glis glis | reverse complement strand
CTCCTCCTCCTCCTCTTTCTCCTCCTCCTCCTCTTCCTCCTCCTCCTCCCTCGCCTCCCCCCCTCCTCCTCCCCCTCCCCCTCCCATTGAATCCAGGGGAGTTCTACTTTGAGCTACACCACCAGCCTTTGTTTGCTTGTTTGTTTTGAAACAGGGTCTCACTAAGTTGTTGAGGCTGACTTTGAACCTGCAATTCTCCTGTCTCAGACTCCCAAGTACTGGGATTATAGGCATGTGCCACCATGCCTGGCTATGGCTCTTCTGGTAAAGGAAACTTGGTGAGGGATGGGTGTGGGAAGATAAGCGAGGATGACATCCGTCCAGTGATGGATCACAAAACAGTTTATGGTAGCCTGGTCATTTTCCAGGTCCTGGAAATGGTCTCCATTGTCTGATCAATGGATGTGTTGGAAAGCTCCCCGTACAGGTTCCTCAAGACAGCCCATCTCTCTTGCTTCAACTACCATTGGGGTGGTTAACTAACAGTGCACAAGGTCATTATCACAGGTGACTAGTTTTGGGTTCGTTTTAAGATTTACAGCTTTCCAGGAAATTGGGAGTGCCGGGCCTAGAAAAGTACAGGGAACTTCTGAATTAAATTTTACTTCCTTCTCCTTCCTTTATGTCTTCTTTCTCCCTATTTCTTTTACTTCTTCTATTCTACCTCCATACTAACTGCATAGTTTGGGCAGGGTTTGTTAACCCCTTAGATTCTCAGTTCCCTCACAGTAGCAGGAATTATAATATCAACCCTTAACAGACACTGCGATGGTCCATGAGACAACACAAGGGAAGCACTAGCCACCTCCCGGTGCACAGAAGATGGAGAACTTTGCCCTCTTTCTTCATAAGGCCCTTCTTCATTGGGGTACTGGAGTTGGCTAGCAGTGGCTCACAATGGCTTACATTTCCAGATATTTTGTAAGCTGGTTATTAAAAACAACTGAGCAATGTGTGCATGTATGATTCTGTTCCCTGACACTTATCAAAATGTATAATTACAATGCACCAATAAATGAATATATATTTAAAAAGGAAATTTGCAGGCATGGTGGCGCATGCTTGTAATCCCAGTACTTTGGAAAGCAGAGACCGGAGGATCCAGGTTCGCGGCCAGCCTCCGTTCTCTCTCTCTCTCTCTCTCTCTCTCTCCTCCTGTCTCTCTCTCTCTCTCTCTCTCTCTCTCTCTCTCTCTCTCTCTCTCCCTCCCTAGTGAGGCCCTCCGCAACTTCGTGAGACCCGGTTTCAAAATAAAGTATAAAAAAAATAGGGCCGGGGGTGTTGCGCGGAGGTAGAACGCCCCTGGGTTCAATCCCCGGTACCACCAAAAAAAAAAAAAGGAAATTAAATTATATAAACTTAAACTTAAATCACATTAAAAGTAAAGTGAATAAGAACTCAAGCTCGTCACTTCCTAGTGAACTCCATTTCACTGCTACCTTGAGATTCTGTCCAGTGCATCTGTCTGGTAGAAAGACTGTGTCAGGCACCTCCCTCCCGACTCCACGGTCAGAGATGTCGCGCTTGAAGCTTGAATTAGCCATGTTGGGAGAATTTACATGGAAACTGGCAGCTTATAAATCAGGGTTTCCTCTCTGGGGACTCAGTTATTAAACAGTGAAGACCAGCACATCACCGATAGCCATATTTCACCTCATTCCATTCTGTCTCAGCATCTTTTACTTCTCCTCTGTACTGGGGATTAAACTCAAAAGGGTTCTACCTCTGAGCTACACCCTATTTTATTTTTTGTTTTAAAATGAAGTCTCACACACTGGCCTCAAACCAGTGATCCTCCTATCTCAGCTTCCCAAATACTGGGAATAAAGGCCTGCACCACCACGCCCAGCTTGAAAATGTTTTATCTATGTTTACTTCCAATAACTTCTTATGTTCCGCTTATTAATTTATTCATTTCACAATTATCAACGCAAGTGCTTAGGCACTTGGGGCACTGGGGACCCTAATGCGTGCGAACACCACTGGCCTACCCTTGCGGAATTCAGTCACGCGATAGTCTAACTTCTGTCCTACCTTGAAAGTCTCCACCCCCCCACCTCTGTTTCTCTCCTCCTCTGCCTTCTAAAAAAACATTTACAATTTCCCATCTGTTTTGTCTTCCCGTCCTCTGTGACCCTCCATAACAGGTCAAGGTTTTTCTTCACACTTTGACTGTTCACCCCTTTTTCTCTTCTTCAGGAATTTCACACATTACTATGATTTTTCTGCCCATATTTTCAGGAAGGAAAGAAGGGAGGAAGGGAGGGAGGAGAAGAAGGTGGAAGGAAGAAGGGAAGGAGGGAGAAAGAGAAGGAGGGAGGGAGGGAAAAAGGAAGGAAGAAAGGAAGGTCTCGTACTCATCTTCCTGCATCCTGTAAAAGGTTCAACGAGGAAGCGTCCCTGGATTTTCTCCCATACTTGTGCTATAAGAATTCATAATGACTGGAGGAGCGAGGAGAAGGGGGTGGAAAGGGAGCACTCTCCTCTCAGAGAAAAAGGAGAGCACCTGTCCTTGGAAGCCTGAGGCCTCAGACCTCAGCTCATCACCTACTTCGGAATGACATCAGCCAGCAAGGCTTCCCTGGATCCCTCCCGCTACTCCTGTCTCATCTAATCTCACAGAAGAAAGGAAGGGAGAGAGGGGTGGAGAGGAGGAAGGGAAAGGAGGGTAACGGGAGGCTGCAAAGGGCTGACCAGGTGCTTTACCTCCCCAGCATCGCAGGCTCTGCTAGGTGGTGCTGGACATGAGAACACGAAAACCCAGCCGTACCTCATGAGGGACCACATGGCTCGCGGAGACGCCGGGAATCCACTGCTCTTGGGTGCTGGTGGCAGCGGGGAGTGGCAGCCACCCCAAGCTCCTTTGTGGGGGAACCGCTGCTTCCCGTTCTCCCGGTGCGGGTGGGCTGGCAGCGAGGAGGGCTGGGGGCTCCCAGGCTGCTGCAGGCTGCGTTGATGGATGACCCCGTTGCTCCTAAATGTGCACAGAATTGAGGGGAAACAAAATCAGATAGAATGGCAAGGCTGGCCACCAGAAACAGCAGGTCCCTGCCCCAACCCCAAGTCTTGCTAGGGATGAACCCAGGAGCATTCTACACCCCCAGCATGTTTTATTTTTTATTTAGGCTGACCTTGAACCTGAGATACACAACAGCACGCACTTGCAATCCCAGCTGCTTGGGAGGCTGAGGCAAGAGGATAGCAAATTCATGGCCAGCCTGGGTAATTCAGCAAAACTCTGACTCAAAATCAAATGAACTAAAATAAAATAGGTGTGGAGGTGTAGCTCAGTGGTAAAGCACCCCTGGGTTCAATCCCAAGTAACACACACACACACACACACACACACACACACACGATGAAAAAGTGCCAAATTCAGGGCTGTGTACATGTTTACAGAAAGAGGGTAGAGACTGGGGCCAGGGGATGCCATTTTTGACATGTTGGAAACAGTATCCTAATTTTAAAAACAGAAAAGAAAAAGGAAGTTAACTTTCAGGAGCTGATCTTTCCTTTTAAATGTTCCCTCTGAAATGTGACAACAAATAAAGGAAACCCCACTCCATTCCTGTGGCCCAATCCTAAAATTTAAGAATAAATTCCTCTTCTGGTAGGAAAGCGCCTCCACCCTTTGTTTCTATGGCTGTTTCTTTCCTGCTACCTGAACCGTGCAATGAAAGATGTTAATAATGAAAATACCGATTCTAAATGAACAGATAAAGTGTGGAGTGGGAGGTGGATTCCTAAGAGTCTGTACAAAACTGTGCATGTGTGCATCACTCTAGGGTCACAACTTTGTGAAATTCCGAAAGGGATTCGTGAGCCCGCAAGTGGGCGAAATGCCTCGTGGTGCCTGCACGGCCATGTCCTGCGCTGTCCCCAGCCCCATCCTGTCTTCTTCCCACAAAAGCGGTGGTGCTCAGGGGCAATTTCGCAGCTCTAGAGCCACGCAGACGTGGGTCTAAGTCCTGGTTGCACTCGGGCCGGGTGACTGTGGGAGGTGCTGTCTGTGCCTGTCTTCTCCTCTGTGGGACGAAGATGACAGCTGTCGCGAGCAAATGGTATGGCACCATGCCTAGTGTAGAGCCAGGACTCAAGGGACGTGAACCGTTGGGGGCTGAGTCTGCCTATCCCACGCTCTCAGTCCCTGCCTGCCCCTGGTCACAACTGTAATCAATTATTTATGTGACTGCCTACGTGAGGTCTGTCTCTCCCCAAGACATTCGATGCCCTTTGGGGGAAGGAAGCTCATCTTTCTCGCTCTTATTCAGGCACAGATGAGCTATGTGCTGAATGGGTGGAAAAAAAGGACGAAGGAAGCCGGGCGTGGTGGCACACGCTTGTAATCCCAGTACTTGGGAGGCTGAGGCAGGAGGATCGCAGGTTTGAGGCTAGCCTGGGCAACTTAGTGAGACCCTCAGCAACTTTGTGAGACCCTGTTTCAAAATAAAAAGTAAAACAGGGCTGGAGGGTTGTAGTTCAGAAGTAGAATGCCCCCCAGGTCCAATCCCCCATATGAAAGAGGAGGAGGAGGAAGAGGAAGAAGAGGAGGAGAAGGAGGAGAAAAAAGAAAAAAACTGAGAAGAGAAAAAGAAAAGAGAAAAGAGGTAGGGAAAGGGATAAAAAGGAAGGATTTTTTAAATTTTTCATTTGACAAAACAGAAAAATAAATCAGATACATTTTTTTAGAAGTTCAAAAATAAGGGCCTTATGATTACCAAAAAAATATGGGGTCTGCATGTAAAATTGTTAGTAATTATAGATTTGATAGGGGAAGAAAATTATAGCATGTGCTGGAACTTTTAATATGCCTTAGTTATTCTTATCATCTGCAAGCCACAGAATAAAATGAACATACCTTAAATTTTTTAAATGAAGGTGGGTTACTAAATAAGCTTGTTCTTTAACTTGAAAATGATGTATAAGTATTCTTGCATGGTTCAGACTGGCTCTTTGTGGAATTCCAACAGGCACTTCCTAAAACTCTTAGGTAACATCATTACTAGACAAGGAACGGGCTCCAAGTTAGCAGTGCTCTTTGGTGGATAATACTCATTTGAATTCAGAGGTTCAAAGCAAACTGTTAAAAAACTGTTACATTTGCAATGACTTCCCTGTGTGAATCAAGATTTTCTCAGTAGTATGCAACCAAAACAGCCCAAACTTGCCGGTAATGTAGATGCTTTTCAATTCCCAAATTTGAGGCTCCCCCAAGCTTCGTAGTCTTTATTGGACTTTATAAACAAGTGTAGAGTCTAAAGAACTATAATGCATTTCTCTTAATAGGTCTTATTTATTGTATTACACTTTAACATTAGAATACTCTATGTAAATAGAGTTTAGTGTAAAGAGATGTTTAGTGAGATGGAAAGGCATTTAAGTGAATTAATTGTAAGAGTACTCTAATGTTAGAGTATAATACAGCAAATAAGTAGATGAAAGATTATTAAGATTACAAAAAGACTTATTAATATAGCAAAGTGTTAGAATGTACTTCTGTTTTGTTTTTATTTTGGTGCTGGGGATTGAACCCAGGGGCATTTCACCTCCAAGCTACACTCCTAACCCTATTTATTTATTTATTTATTTATTTATTTATTTATTTTTGTTTTGGTGGTATTGAGGATTGAACCCAGGGGCATTCTACCTCCGAGCTACACTCCCAGCCCTATTTTTTATTTTTTATTTTGAAACAGGGTCTCACTAAGTTGCAGAGACCCCACTAAGTAGCTGAGACTGGCCGCAAACCTGTCATCCTCCTGTCTCAGCCTCCCAAGTACTAGGATTACAAGCGTGCACCACCATGCCTGGCTATTTATTTTATTTTTAAAAAAGGTATCACCGCCGGGCGTGGTGGCGCACGCTTATAATCCCAGTACTTTGGGAGGCGAAGACCGGAGGATCCGGGTTCGCAGCCAGCCTCAGCTCTCTCGCTCTCTCTCTCCGTCTCTCTCTCTCTCTCCTTAGCGAGGCCCTCCGCAACTTCGTGAGACCCGGTTTCAAAGTAAAGTATAAAAAATAGGGCCGGGGGCGTAGCGCAGAGGTAGAACGCCCCTGCATTCAATCCCCTGTACTGCAAAAAAAAAAAAAAAAGGTATCACCAAATTACTGAGGGTGTCACTAAGTTGCTGAGACTGGCCTGGAACCTGTGATCCTCCAGTCTGAACCCACCAAGGTACTTTTGTTTTTTTTTTAAATGAAGTTTGGAAACCATTGGTTTAAGTAATTCTTCTCTGCCCAGGGAGCTCTTGGTATCAAAACTTCAACATGACTTACATGTCCTGCTTGTGGGAGAGGGAGAAGAGGTCATAAACCAAGCACACCCCAAACACCGTGACGCCCGTCTCTTTCACCAGCATCGCGCAGGTCCCCAGAAATAAACTGAGCAGCAAGAAGAAGGGCGAGGCCGTGGGAGGGAAACATTCCCCAGCACGACACTGATCCAGGCTCCTGGAAAACAAGTTGGACATCCTTTTAATTAAGAAATGTGGGTCCCTAAGAAATATGACCTTTTAAAGAGAAGAGCTGGCAACGTCATCATAGCCTAAGCAATTAAGTAGGTGAGTAACGATTCATCAAGAGTATCATTGTGGTATTATTTAAAATTGCTAAGATGGAAAAAAGGAAAAGGCTAGCCGGGCTGTAATCCCAGCACTTGGGAGGCTGAGACAGGAGGATCCCAGGCCAGCCTCAGCAATTTAGCGAGGCCCTCAGAAACTTAGGGAGGCTCTGTCTCAAAATAAAAAATAAAATAGGACTGGGGGTTAGCTCAGAAGTAGAATGCCCCTGGGTTCAACCCCCAGTACCACTGAATAGATGAAGGAAGGAAGGAAGGAAGGAAGGAAGGAAGGAAGGAAGGAAGGAAGGAGGGAGGGAGGGAGGGAGGGAGGGAGGAAGGGGCTAACAATACGCCAATTTGGTACTTAAATTATGACATATACAGATTATGATAAAATATAGCATGTAAAAAATGACCATAAAAAGCTATTTAAAATGCTACCCTAAAGACCAGGCGTGGTGGCGCATGCTTGTAATCCCAGTACTTGGGAGGCGGAGACCGGAGGATCCAGGTTCGTGGCCAGCCTCAGCTACTTAGTGAGGCCCCTCTGCAACTTCGTGAGACCCGGTTTCAAAATAAAAGGATAAAAAAATAGGGCTGGGGGTGTAGCTCGGAGGTAGAACGCCCCTGGGTTCAATCCCTGGTATCGCAAAAAAAAAAAAAATGCTACCCTAGAGATAGATTTAGTGAGATGAAAAGACATTTAAGGGAATACATGGTAAGTGCATAATACAGGTTACTAAACAATACCCATGAAGCCGGGTTCCCCTGGTAAATCACAACTCTGCATTTAAGGAACAAGGTGACAGGGAGCAAGTCTCTATGACCCGGCGCTCCGGTTCCCTTATGGACTGGTGCATCAGAGGGGGGATTGAACAATGACTCATTACACGCCAAGGGTTTACCATCCTCACCATCACCACTAAAGTGCGTCTACATGCTTCTATATGCTCTCAGGGGTGGGAAACAAATATTTTTAACTTTTAAATTTTCTTTTAGCTCATCTATACTTTTTAATTTACCTTCCATGAACATGCATTAGGTAAAGTTTATTTTTTCTCAGTTTGATTTCTAATAGGAATTTTCAAAAAACTCTGGAGTGCTATAAATTCTTTCTTTCCACCTTACAAAATAAAATTGGCTCCAGGAAACATTGCTTCCTTCGGCTTGTGCCATCCAATGGCTCCTACTCCTCTGAAGTAGAAACGAATACTTCTGCACCTGTGATATCTTCTCCTTATTGTTGGGTCTTAGAATAATCGTACAAATTATACGCAAAATTTTCGGTAGATACGCATTTTTCTATGGAGTTGGTCTACAGCTTAAGTATCTACAGGTGAGCAGGGCATGTATATCCATAATAATGTGACTCATTACCACACCAGTATGGACCGGCTGCAGGGCTAAGGATGCCCCCAGATATATCAAATACACACAAAAAGCCCTAGAGAACAAGTTAAACAATTAAAGTAATTCATTCTGGCCTAACACCAGAATAAACAGGAAACAGTTAATTGTCAAATTTGGGCTGAAGTTCTCAGATTTCACAACACTGTTCATATGATTATGAATGCAACGGGAGCTCACGAAGCCAGACCCTCAGGACTAATAGTATACTATACAGAGAAAAGGGTCTGCCCTTCAAAGCAAAACTAAACTTCATGCGACTTAATTCGTTTCATTCTTGATCCAGAGCCTAAATTGGCTTATAGCAGAGTTCTCAGTGTCAGCCCACTGGCTTATTCTGGCAGATCACTGTGGGCTGCAGGGCTTGTCCTGTGCACTGCAGGATGTTTACTTAGCAGCATTCTTGGCCTCTACCCACCACATGCCAGTAGCGCCTCTTAGTTTGTGACAATCAAAAATGTCTCTAGTCACTGCTAGAGACAGAGGCGGGAAAGGGCAGGAATGGTGACTAGGGAAGAGAGAGAAATCCTTCCTAATAAGGTACCACAGGCTAAGAATAGTGTTCCTCAAACAAAGTCACTGAGCTTTGCAAGATTAAAGGTCAATGAACTGATCTGAGATCAAGGTACGCAAACCCTTAACCAGGCATCTCTGCACATGGAGGAAGATGGCCTGGTTGATCTGCCTTCTTTGGGGGGCCAGGCTCTGAGCCCTGTACCCCCACTCACATTCTCTTTTACCTTTCCCACTAGATACGTCACAACTTAAGAAAGCATCTGACTGCTTTGAGAATGAAGGCACAATACAACAGAAAACAATTTTACTGCTTTGCCATTTCCCAAAGCAAAGAACATCTGGATTTTTTTTTCAGTACCCGGGATTGAACCCAGGGCGTTCTACCTCCACGCTACACCCCCGGCCCTGTTTTTTATACTTTATTTTGAAACCGGGTCTCACAAAGTTGCAGAGGGCCTCACTAAGTAGAGAGAGAGAGACAGGGAGAGAGAGAGAGCTGAGGCTGACCGCGAACCCAGATCCTCCGGTCTCCGCCTTCCAAAGTACTGGGATTACAAGCGTGCGCCACCACGCCCGGCTTAACATCTGGATTTTGAAGAAAGGATTATAAATTGGAAAACTATAGTTGAGAACCACTACCTTCTATTTGGTGTTGTCATTTTAAGCTCTGAGCTACTCTGGCGAGGATAATAAAGAGGAAAAACAATTAGAACCAAAATGAAAAGGAGAAATTAAACATACCGTAGGCAAACAGAATGGAGCACTTTACCCAGTATATTTTGGCTCAGAGCTAAGTTTCCAAATTCCATTCTCAGCCAGGAACTACAAGTAAAAGGAATCGAGAAGCAAGAGCTTGGATTCCTAGCACTGGGAAAGCAGTCTTTTTTAAATGATATGATATGGTTCAGAATAGGGCTGGAAAAAGACAACGGCCCCAGCATTGGGCAAAAAGAGGGTTCTTATCCCTGAAGCTCATTGAGCATTGTCAGCCCCGAAGGCCCCCTCCTCTCCTCGCAGATGCTCAGGCCACACACAGCACCACCGGGCATCACAGAAAAAGACGCTCAGCCATACATACCTATTGTAGGAGAGAAAGGCCAGTAGAAACAGGAGACACGCTAACACGTCGGCTCTGCCCACGATCCCAGCCACCTAGGAAGTTTGAGGACAATAAAAGATTTAAAACTCAGAAAATTACTGTCAGATCAATCTTATAGAAACATGTTTGTTTTTAGATGAATGAAAGGTATAATAAAACAGAAAAAACACTGTTCTCCAAATGCTGACATATGACTAATCATCTCTGATTATCATAAATAATTAACAAGTTTATAGAAGGAGAAAAAGAAGAAAGAAGTGACAAGATTTTCATCATTGACTTTGACTTCTCTTCTATTGAGGGTCAATTTACAGCATCACAGTTTATTCATTTATTGATTTACTTTAAAAGAATCTTTAGGGGGCTGAAGGTATAGCTCAAGGGTAGAGCACTTGTCTAGCTTGTGCAATCCCCAGCACACACACACACACACAAAACCTCCTGAGCAATCAATCATTGAGTGTGTACACTGTGTGTGCTAGCCTTTGGGCACCAGAGTGGCAGTAAAGCAGCACATATTTATGGGGGAGAAGGAAAGACTAAGCTAAGGAACCACTACATTTTACAAGAAGGGGAATGAGTTTGAACTCAGAATTGCTATACAAGAGTGGAGTCGGGTGTGGTGGCGCACGCTTGTAATCCCAGTACTTGGGAGGCTGAGACCGGAGGATCCGGGTTCGCGGCCAGCATCAGTTACTTAGTGAGGCCCTCCGCAACTTTGTGAGACCCTGTTTCAAAATAAAGGATAAAAAATAGGGCTGGGGCCGGGCATGGTGGCGCATGCTTGTAATCCCAGTACTTTGGGAGGCAGAGACCGGAGGATCCGGGTTCGCGGCCAACCTCAGCGCGCATGCGCGCGCGCGTGTGTGCGCGCGATCGATCAATCAATCGATCTATCTGTCCCTGTCTCTCTCTCTCTCTACCTAGTGAGGCCCTCCACAACTTCGTGAGACCC
>PVJS01063236.1:0-10540 GCA_004027185.1 Glis glis | reverse complement strand
AAAAAAAAAAAAAAAAAAAAAAAAAAAACCATAAGAGTTCTTATAAATTTTGGATATCAGATATTTTTAAATATAGAATTTGTAAATATTTTCTCCCATTCTGAGTTTATTTACTTATAATTTTTAAAATTTATGTTACTGAGAATTGAAGCCAGAGGTGTTCTACCACTGAGCTATATCCCCAGCCTATTTTATTTTTTATTTGGAAACAGGGTCTTACTAAGTTACTGCATGCTGGCCTTGAACCTGCAATCCTCCTGTCTCAACCTCCCAAGTACTGGGATTATAGGGTCTGTGTCACTGCATGTGGCTTCCACTTTCTGCCTGTAATACCTAGTACATGGGAGGCTGAGACAGGAGGATGACAGGTTTGAGGGCGGCCAGTTTTAAAACAAAAAAATAAAATAGGGCTGGGAATGTAGCTCAGAATGTAGCTGGGAATGCTGCTGGGTTCAATCCCCAGTAGCACACACACAAAAAAAGTTTGGTAGAGTTGGGTGTGGTGGTACATGCCTGTAATACCAGTACTTGGGAGGCTGAGACAGGAGGATCATGGGTTCGAGGACAACCCATGAACTTAGCAAGGCCCTTCACAACTTAGTGACACCCTGTTTCAAAATTAGAAAAAAAAATACGGCTGGGAGTATAGTCCGGTGGTAGAATGTCCTTGGGTTCAATCCCTAATACCACAAACAAAACAAAACAAGTTTGGTAGAATTCTACCAATGAGGATGGGGCTTTTCATAGTAATACATTTTTTGATTACTAATTCAATTTATTTATATGTTATAGGTCTAATCATATTATTTATTTCTGCTTGAGTAAGTCTGGGTAGTTTGTATCTTTCTAGAAATTTATTTATCTAGGATGTCAAATTTGTCCACATATAACTGTTGCTAACATTTCCTCATAATCCATTTTATTTCCCCAAGGTTTATAGTAATATTCCCTCTTTTGTTCCTGATTTTAGTAATTTGAATCTTCCTTTTTGCTTGACCAGTCTAGCTAATAGTTTGTAAAGTTTGTGATCTGACTAAATAAACTTTTGGGCTCATTTGATTTTGTTTTATGGTACTGGGGATTGAACCCAGGGGTGTTCTACCTCCTAGAGCCCCCCTTTTTTTACTTTTTATTTTGAATCAGGGTCTCCCTAAGTTGCTGAGGCTGGCCTTGAACCTGTGATCCTCCTGTCTCAGCCTCCCAAGTACGGGGATTACAGGTGTGTGCCACTGTGCCCAGCTTTCTCTTATTTTTTATCTTTCACTTTTTTCTCTTCTAATCTTCATTTTCTTCCTTCTGCTTGTTTTAGTTCGTTCTTCTTTTTCTAATTTTTTAAGAGAGAAAATTAGCTTACTAATTTGATACCTTTCTCTGTCTTAGATACAGGTGTTAAAGTGTTAATTTCCCACTGACCACTGCTTTTATTGCATTCCCTAGTGTTTGTATGTTTTTATTTTCATTCATTTCATAGTATTTTCCAGTTTGCTTTGGAGTTTCTTTGGCCCATCCCTTTTTAGGAGTGTGCTGATTAACTTCCACTTATCTGTCAATTTCCCAAATTCCCCCCTAGTATCTATCTCTGCTAATCCACTGTCATCAGAAGTCACACTGTGCTGCTCTGATCCCTTTCTATTTATTGAATGTGCAGCTGTTGTTGGGTGGAATGTTCTTCAGATGTCTTTGAGTTTAGTTAGCATATAGTGTTAAGTCTTACACTTCCTTGCTTATGTTCTATCTTCTTTTTTTGGTACTGGGGATTGAACCCAGGGCCTTGAGCATGTTAAGTACATGCTCTACCACTGAGCTACACCCCCAACCCTGAAGTTTTCAACTATTATATTTGAATTATCTATTTATTCCTTCAGTTCTTTCAGTTTTTGTTCTATGTATCTTGGCAGTCTATTGTTAGGTATGTATGTGCACATAATTTATATGTCTTCTTAGAGGATTACCCTTTTATCATTATCATTATAATGGATAATTTTCCTGTAGTAATTAGTTCAGCTTCTTTGGCTCACTTTTGGTTATTGTTTGCATGGTATATCTTTCTCCAGCTTTTAACTTTCAACATATTTGTGTCTCTGAACCTACTGTGAGTCATACATTTGTGTGTGTGTGTATGTGTGTGTGTGTGTGTGTGTGTTACTAGGAATTGAACCCAGGGGGCATTCTACCACTGAGCTACACCCCCAGACCTATTTTATTTTGAAACAGGGTCTCACTAAGTTGCCAAGGCTGGCCTTGAACTGGCCATCCTCCTATCTCAGCCTCCCAAGTACTGGGATTACAGGGCATGTGGCCCATTCCCTGCCTTTTAACTTGAATGTAATCCATTTTCATTTACTATTAACTATGGTAAGGTAGGATTTACATATGCCACTTTGCTGTTTGTTTTCTATATGTCATATGTCTTTTTTGTCCTTCAATTTTTCCATAAGGACCTTCTTTTGTGTTAAATGCATGTTTCTTAGTGTATCATTAATTCCCCTATTGATTCTTTTCTTCACTTCTTTCTTTCTTCTTTTATTTTTGATGGTGAAACAGCAGGGAAGAACTGGGGATTGAACCTAAGGCTTGGTGCATGTTAGGCAAGTGCTCTACAACTGACTGTAACAATTTCTGCAAGCTTGTACGGAGGGGTGCGTCTTTGAAGGTGCTTACTCCACCACTTTTACTGTCATCCTGGCATTTATTCCTAAAAAGTTTTCTTAAATACTTCTAACATTACTTACTTTCAAATATTTTTGTGGGAATTTAATTTGTACTACTTGTTTACCTGGTCTCACTCAATAAGAATTAGTAACTAAAACTTAAAGTTTATTTTTTAAGCAGCTGTGGTGGCACACACCTGTAATCCCAGTACTTGGGGGGCTGAGATGGGATGATTGCAGGTTTGAGGACAGCCTCAGAAACCTAATGAAACCCTATTTCTAAATAAATAAATAAATAGGGCTGGGGGTGTAGCTCAGAGGTAGAATGCCCCTGGGTTCAATCCTCAATACCTCAGTATATATATATGTGTGTGTGTGTGTGTGTGTGTGTGTGTGTGTGTGTGTATTTCAAATAAATTATTACCTTTACTTCTCACTTCTTGAATATTTGCAATTGATCCTTGCATAATGATATCAATAATTCAATGGCATGGTGAAATATAAGTATTTCTTGCAGGCATGATTGAGAAATAAGAGATAACACATACCTATGTAAACAAAGGGTTCTGGCTATTATCAGCAAATTGTATTATAAAATAAACCATGACAGACTTAAATAAGCTTGAGTATTGTCATATGGGTGATAATAGCCATGTTAAGAACCAAATCCTATTAAAATCAATTTGTAAAACTCTTAATCCCTTAATCCAGTATAATCTGTTCTACATTAATACAATAGCTAAAATCTTTTGAAACCCCTCATTATCAAAAAGCACATTAAACAACAATAATTTCATTGGGAAAAGGAGATTTGGGGTGAAAGAGGTTAAAGCCTAATGAAGTACTTTGAATTTACTTACAGGGAGAAGTTCATCTTTGGCACCTATTACTTAAATATTTATTTATTTATTTATTTATTTATTCGGAACTGGGGGTTCAGCCCAGGGGCATTCTACCTCTGAGCTATACCCCCAGTCCTATTTTTTATTCTTAATTTTGAAACAGGGTCTCACTAAGTTGAGGAGAGCCTCACTAAGTAGTTGAGGCTGGTCACGAACCTGTGATCCTCTTGTCTCAGCCTCCCAAATACTGGAATTACAAACATGTGCCACCACACCTGGCATTACTTAAATATTTAAATTTCTTAGATCTGTAGGTTTGTAGTTTTCAGCAAATTTGAAACAAATTTGCTTTTGTTCCTTCAGACATTTTTCTAGCCCAGCAACCTCTCTGCCCCTCAAATTCCCATTTGGACTCCAATTATACATATTTTAGGTAAATTGGTTTACAGCTCATGAATGCCATTTTCATATTTTAAATATTTTTGTTTCATTTTGGATAGTTTCTATTGCTATGTCTTTAAATATCCTAATCTTTTCTTCTGTAAAAAGGAAAAAAATTTTTTGTGGTACTGGGGATTGAACCCAGGGGTGCTCTACATCTCCAGCCTTTTTAAAATTTTATTTTGAGAAAGGGTCTCACTAAGTTGCCCAGGCTGGCCTTGAACTTGCCATCCTCTTGAGTAACTGGGATTATAGACGTGTACCACCACGCCCAGTTCTTCAGTACTGGGGATTGAACACAGGGGTGCTCTTCCACTGAGCTCTACCCCAGCCCTTTTTGCTTTGTTTTATATTTCCAAGATAGGGCTTCACTAAGTTGCCCAGGCTAGCCTTGAACTGACAATCTTCCTGCCTCAGCCTCCCAAGTACTGGGATTACAGGTGTTTACCACCATGCCTGCCATGTTAGGCAAAATTTAATCAGCTCATTCATGTTGGCAAATTTTCCTTGGACTGTAAGACAAATTACCAAACTTTTAAACTCAAGGGTTAAGATGGATAGCAGAATGCAGGCAATCAGAATAAAATTTCAGTTGCAATTCAACTGTTATTCCACATTTCAGAAAATCCATCATCTTTGTATATTCTGAAATTTCTTCAACTTTTATTCCCTTTCGCAGAGGTGATACACTTGCCAAAACTGCTGCTGGATTCAGATATATAAGGAATGGCAATATCTTTTTTTTTTCTTTTTTTCAGTAGTGGTGGGGATTGAGCCCAGGGCTTTGGGCATGATGGGCAAGCACTCCACCACTGAGCTACACACCAACCCCTTTTTATTTTAGTTTGAGACAGGATCTCACTAAGTTCCCCAGGCTGGACTCAAACTTGCAATCCTCCTGCCTTAGCCTCCCAAGTAGTTGGAATTACAGGCATACACCACCATGCCCAGTGGCAGTATCTTAAATACATACCTGAAATAAGTTCTCCCACTTTGTGAATAGGTCTGGCACAATTCTCTATCACTGTTGATATCCTGAACCTCAAGATGGCTCGTTAACTTAGGGTCATTATCACTGCAAGTCAGAGGTATGTGTGTGTGTGTGTGGTGTGTGTGTGTGTGTGTGTGTGTGTGTCTGTGTGTGTGTATGTTACTGGGAGATTTAACCAGTTTCTACCTCCAAGTTATACCCTCAGTCCTATTTTATTTTTTATTCTGAAACAGGGTGTCACTAAGTTGCTGAGGCTGGCTTTGAACCTGCCATACTCTTGTCTCAGTCTTCCAAGTACTAGGATTAGAGGTATGTGCCACCATGCTGGCTCAGAGTAGTTTAATAAACCTAAATAAAAGTTTTAGTCATTCTTGAGTGGACAGAAGTTATAAAAATTAGGAAAAGAACCATAAAAATGGGAAGTCATTATTGGAAATGATGTCAGTCAGGGTCATCTGCCTAAGGAAACACCTGTGGCAGTCCAATGGGGACCACAAAGTGGAAAAGCTTAATCCTTACTGAGTATGGCTAAGAGTTGTAAGCAAAGAAGTGCTACTCCAAGGAAAAAGTACAAGAATTACACAAAACTGCAATCAAGAAAGAAGCAGAACCAAGTAAAAGTAATACATGAAGGATCAGATTTAGTTACTATGGAAACTCAAGTTTTTCATAAACTGCTAGAGGGTAAAGTCATGCTGATCCTGAAAATTAAAATCACCTGAGTGTATTAAACCTGGTTAAGAAAACTATCCCAAGTTGGACCAAGTGGCACATGCCTGTAATTCCAGTTGCTAAGGCAAGAAGATTTCAAGTTCAAGGACAGCCCCAGCAATTTAGGGAGATCCTCTCTCAAAATAAAAAGGAAAAAGGGCAGGGAATATAGCTCAGCAGTAAAGTGCCCTGGGTTCAACCCTCGATACTGGAGGGGGTAAGGGGAAGAAAAAGGAACCTGTCCCCGAGGTTCTCCTTCACAAGATCCTCTAGACAAGGCACACAGTTGATGCCGTCTTTTTTTTTTTTTTTTGCGGTACTAGGGATGGAACCCAGGGGCATTCTACCACCGAGCTACACCCCTGGCCCTATTTTTTATACTTTATTTTGAAACCGGGTCTCATGAAGTTGCAGAGGGCCTCACTAAGTAGCGGAGGCTGGCTGCGAACCCGGATCCTCCGGTCTCCGCCTCCCAAGTACTGGGATTACAAGCGTGCGCCACCACGCCCGGCCTAGTTGATGCCCTCTAGACCAAGCAGTCTGCTTCCTTTTGAAGATGAGCCATGAGCAGGCCCTAGCTTCCTAGTAGTAACCTTGTACCTGTTTCCTGCTGCTGTGGATGTGCATGTGTTCACTGAGGCTCATCTGACACAGCTAAAACTTTCAAACAGATTAAAGTGGTTAATTTTGTAGCACTAAATCTGTTTGGCACTTTTTTTCTACAGGATGATGATAAATAAATCTGTGGGCAGCGTGAAAATGCTTATGTGTCTCCACAGATATTTAATCCACAGAGAGACTGGGTCAGGGAGTTCTTCCTCCCTCTCTCTTTGGAAATCACTGGAGAATCAGCTGAACCAGAAACCACCATGTACCACCATCTAAGTAGTGTATGCCATACATGTGAATGGTGCCCCCTGGAGTTGTGCCAAGTGGGCACCTGTTTCCATATAAAGTTCAGCTTTTGATTTACACTAACTGAACTGCTTAAACATTTTTAATTCTAAAGAATATTACCAAGGACTAGGTCAGCTTAACTGTAATCAAATTGCTCTTAGGTTATTTTTATTTTTGTGGTATTGGGGATGAGTCCAGAGGCATTCTACCACTGAGCTACATCCTAGGCCTTTTTATTTTGAAACAGGGTCTTGCTAAGTTACCACATGCTGGCTTCAAACCTCTGATCCTCCTGTCTCAGCCTCCCAAATACTGGGATTATAGGCATGTGCCACTGTGCCGAGATCTTTAGGTTAATTTTAAAGTACCAAATATTCTCAATTTCTTTTAAAGCTCAATTTTTAAAAAATTACTTGGGAGGCTGAAACAGGAGAATCATAGATTTGAGGCCAGGCTCAGCATTTAGTGAGACCCTCAGCAACTTAGAAAAACCCTGTTTAAAAATAAAATAGAAGCCGGGTGTGGTGGCGCACGCTTGTAATCCCAGTACTTTGGGAGGCGGAGACCGGAGGATCCGGGTTCACGGCCAGCCTCAGCTCTCTCTCTCTCTCTCTCCCTGTCTCTCTCTCTCTTTCTACTTAGTGAGGCCCTCCGCAACTTCGTGAGACCCGGTTTCAAAATAAAGTATAAAAAATAGGGCTGGGGGTGTAGCGCGGAGGTAGAACGCCCCTGGGTTCAATCCCCGGTACCGCAAAAAAAAATAAATAAATAAAAAATAAAAATAAAATAGGGCTGGCGGTGTACCTCAGAGGTAGAACACCCCTGGGTTCAATCCCCAGTATCCCTCCCCAATATGCAATAGTTTTATTTAGTAAAGTTCCCTAAATAAAAGACAGGTTAAGCCGGGCATGGTGGTGCACACTTGTAATCCTAGTACTTTGGGAGGCAGAGACCGGAGGATCCGGGTTCGCAGCCAGCCTCAGCTCTCTCTCTCTCTCTCTCTCTCTCTCTCTCTCTACTTAGTGAGGCCCTCTGCAATTTCGTGAGACCCGGTTTCAAAATAAAGTATTAAAAAATAGGGCTGGGGGTATAGCGCGGAGGTAGAACGCCCCTGGGTTCAATCCCTGGTACCGCTAAAAAATAAAATAAAATAAAATAAATAAAAAAAATAAAAGGTTAAGATAGAAAAATATGAAGAAAGCTAAACATACTTTTCTAAGCAATTAAATGATGTATCTTTATAATATGCTTCTTTATCTCATCAAATATTCAAATTTATATTTTTATATAAATATACAACAATTTTCAAAATAAGCTTTGGGGACTCTGGTTTAAAAGTAGGGCAGAAGCCAGGCATGGTGGCCAGGTGGTGTATGTCTGTAATCCCAGTACTTGGGAGGCTGAGACAGGAGGATTGCAGGTTCAAAGCCAGCCTCAGCAACTTAGTGAGAACCTATTTCAAAATAAAAAATAAAAAGGGCTAGGGGTGTAGCTTGGAGGTAGAACACCTCCAACCACCAGTACCAAAATAAATAAATTAATAAGTGGGGCAGAAAAATTATTGGTATATTCAAAAGGCAATTTAATGCAGAGTGATTTTCTGCAACTTAGAAACATATTTATCCTTTTTTATAGAAAATAATGGTGGATTTCTATTGAGAATCAAGGTGCCTAAGGCCAAATTAGCTCATTCTTTGACTTCTCAGTTTCTCGAGCTTATATTTTATGTCTTCATCCTTCTACCCCTCTCACCTTCCTTACTTTTGAAATGTTTATAATTTCAAGGTTGTCACTATTCAATATTTAACATTAGTTTCCTTACTGCAAATATTAAGGCAAATCCTATTATGCTACAAATACAGTTAGAGCACTCAGAACAGAATACTATTTTAACTGCCTTTATTTTCTTATATACATGGAGAATAGTTACCAGGCAACTAGAAGTACAAAGTCTTGCTGATTATCAAAGTTAAAGACCTGTAAGTACTTACGTATTTCTTCTATAACTTGCGGGTCACATTCTTTGTATTTTTCTACTTCTGCCTTAAGCTGTTCCCTTTGGTTCCGAAGTGAAGAAAGCTCTTTTGCCAGCATGGTTCTTTCTTCCTGCACTCAAAATAGTATTATGTACAATTAAGGCAAACAAAATTCCATCTGTTATAAGGTAATACATCTTATAAACATGTTATTTCTAAATGAGGTGCATTAGGCTTTTGACATTAATTTTACATCTGTACAGTCAGTTCTCTATATCCATGGATTCTGCATCCAAAGATTCAACTAACTACGGACATAAAATATTAAAAAAATAGAAAACTTACATTTGTAGTGAACATGTACAGACATTTTTCTTGTTATTATTCCCTAAATTAGACAGTATAACAACTGCTTACATAGCATTTACATTAGGTATGATAAGTAAAGATGATTTAAAATATATTGGAGGACATGTGTAGGTTTATGCAAACACTATGCCATCTTATAAGAAAGACTTGAGCATCCATCCACAAATTTTGGTATTCTCAGAACGTCCTGGACATCAATCCCTTGTGGATACTGAGGGATGACTACACACACACATACACACACACACACACACACACACACACACACGCACACATGCACGCACACAGACACCTATATATGTACATATATGGACAGTATAAGAACAAGCTCAATTCTCATCTTTCTCTAAAATTTCAAGCATCTTTTCTATATATTGAAAAATTGGAATAAATAGCATGAAATGCTCATAAATAGATGAGAAATTACTGATAATGCCTGGATAAACTAAAAAATGACAATGTCATCACATATTAGGGAAAATAATTACACTGCCTTTTATGTAATTTCACAAGATTGTATTTATATGTGGAAGTAATTGTTTATGGCAACATCAACCATTATACAATTGCCCTTTAAAAAGTATTCTAGACAATTTTTCAACCTTAAAGGATGATTAACCTTCATAAATATTTAAATATATCACAAATAGCAGAATTGTAGCTTTAAGCCTCCTATAATTTTCCTTTAAAAGTAAACCAGAATAAAGTTGGGTTTTTTTTAATTTTGCGGTACTGGGGATTGAACCCAGGGGCATTCTACCCTGAGATACACCCCTACCCCTATTTTTTATTCTTTCTTTCTTTTTCTTTCTTTCTTCTTTCTTTCTTTCTTCTCTTTCTTCTCTTTCTTTCTTTCTTTCTTTCTTTCTTTCTTTCTTTCTTTCTTCCCCCCCCTCTCTCTTTCTATTTATTTATTTTTTGCTGTACTGGGGATTGAACCCAGGAACATTCTACCTCTGAACTACACCCCCAGCCCTATTTTTTATTCTTTATTTTTAAACAGGGTCTCCCTAAGTTATGGAGGGCCTCACTAAGTAGCTGAGGCTAGCCGCGAACCCGGATCCTCCAGTCTCAGCCTCCCAAGTACTGGGATTACAAGCATGCGCCACCACGCCCGGCTTATTCTTTATTTTGAAACAGGATCTCACTAAGTTGCAGAGATTGGCTGCAAACCTGTGATCCTCATGTCTCAGCCTCCCAAGTACTGAGATTACAAGCGTGCACCACCACGCCCAGCAGAATAAAGTTTTTAAATACGGTATGATCCAATAAACACCATTTGAAATTTCTAGCTATAGTTCTAACAGGAAGACGTCATAGTATGGGTATTCAATTCATATTTGTGAAACTTGATAAATAAATCCAAATACAAATCAAATACTGGCAAAGATTATGGTATACAGTTATTAGTTGAATCTGAGGTAAAAATTACATAAAGTTCAAGTGGCCTAAATGAGACTTTCTTTTTTTTTGCGGTACCGGGGATTGAACACAGGGGCATTCTACCTCTGTGCTACGCCCCCAGCCCTATTTTTTATACTTTATTTTGAAACCGGGTCTCACGAAGTTGCGGAGGGCCTCACTAAGGTGAGAGAGAGAGAGACAGACAGACAGGGAGAGAGAGAGCGAGAGAGCTGAGGCTGGCCGCGAACCCGGATCCTC
>PVJS01063235.1:0-10539 GCA_004027185.1 Glis glis | reverse complement strand
TTTTTTTTTTTTTTTTGCAGTACCGGGGATTGAACCCAGGGGCGTTCTACCTCCGCGCTACACCCCCAGCCCTATTTTTTATACTTTATTTTGAAACCGGGTCTCACGAAGTTGCGGAGGGCCTCACTAAGTAGAGAGGGAGAGAGAGCCGAGGCTGGCCGTGAACCCGGATCCTCCAGTCTCTGCCTCCCAAAGTACTGGGATTACAAGCGTGCGCCACCACGCCCGGCCCCCAGCCCTATTTTTAAAACTTTTTATTATGAAACAGGATCTCACTAGGTTGCTGAGACTAGCCTCAAACTTGGGATCCTCCTGTCTTTAGGCTCCAGGCTCCCAAGTATTAGGTTTACTGGTGTGTGCCCCCACACCCAACTTTTATTTTTATTTTGAAACAGGGTCTGGCTAAATTACTGAAGGTCTCATTAAATTGCTGAGGCTGGCCTGGAACCTTCCATCTTCCTGTCTCTTGCTCCCAAGTACTGGGATTAGAGGCATGGACCACCACACCGGGCTCCTAATATGATTTTAAATACATTGCTTGACTATAGGGACGTGTTCTTTTTTTTTTTTGCGGTACCGGGGATTGAACGCAGGGGCGTTCTACCTCCGCGCTACGCCCCTGGTCCTATTTTTTATACTTTACTTTGAAACCAGGTCTCACGAAGTTGCGGAGGGCCTCACTAAGGAGAGAGAGAGAGACAGAGAGAGATAGAGAGAGAGAGAGACAGGGAGAGAGAGAGCGAGAGAGCTGAGGCTGGCCGCGAACCCATATCCTCCCGTCTCCGCCTCCCAAAGTACTGGGATTACAAGTGTGCGCCACCACGCCCGGCTCTATAGGGACGTGTTCTAAGAAATACATCATTAGTGTATTTTTGTTTTTTTTGCGGTACCGGGGATTGAACCCAGGGGTGTTCTACCTCTGAGCTACACCCCCAGCCCTGTTTTTTATCCTTTATTTTGAAACCAGGTCTCACAAAGTTGCGGAGGGTCTCACTAAGTAGCTGAGGCTGGCCGTGAACCCGGATCCTCCAGTCTCTGACTCCCAAGTACTGGAATTACACGCTTGCACCACCACGCCCGGCTAGTGTATTTTCTTATTAGAAATACATCATTATACAATTTCATTGTTGTGCAAACATTGTAGATGTTCAAAAACTAAGACGAAGCGGGGCGTGGTGGCCAAACGCTTATAATCCCAGTACTTGGGAAACTGAGATTTGAAGATCAAAGGTTCAAGGATAGCCTCAGCAATTTAGTGAGACTCTCATCAACCTAGTGAGAACCTGTTTCAAAATAAAAATCAAATAGGACTGGGGGAAGCCGGGCGTGGTAGCTCACACTTGTATTCCCAGTACTTAGGAGGCTGAGACAGGAGGATCGCAGGTTTGAAAGCCAGCCTTGGCAATTTAGAGAGGCTCTCCGCAACTTAGTGAGACCCTATTTCCAAATGAATAAAATCGGGTTGGATGTATAACTTGGAGGTAGAAAGCCCCTGGGTCAATCCCCAATACCATTAAAAAAAAAAAAACTAAGATGGCTATGAAGTCACTAGGTAATATAATTTTATGGGACCACCATCATATATACAATCTGTCATTGGCCAAAACATTGTTTTGCAGTGCATTGACTGTATTTCTATCATTTTTCAGATTTAATGAATGTTTTTACTTTTTTTTTTTTTGCGGAACTGGGGATTGAACGCGGGGGCGTTCTACCTCCGCGCTACGCCCCCGGCCCTATTTTTTATACTTTATTTTGAAACCGGGTCTCACGAAGTTGCGGAGGGCCTCACTAAGGATAGAGAGAGAGAGAGAGAGAGGGAGAGACAGAGACAGAGAGAGAGCTGAGGCTGGCTGCGAACCCGGATCCTCCGGTCTCCGCCTCCCAAAGTACTGGGATTACAAACCGCCCGGCCTTGTTTTTACTTTATTTCTTTCCTGTTTTAAATTACTTTTTTGTGTGTGCATGTGTGTATATGGTACTGAGGATTGAACCTAGAGACATTCTACCTCTGAGTGACACCCCCAGCCCTATTTTATTTTTTTTTTTGAAAGAAGGTCTACGTTGTAGAGGGCCTCACTAAATTGCTGAGGCTGGCCTCAAACCTGTGATCCTCCTGTCTCAGCCTCCCAAGTATTAGGATTATAGGTATGCACCACCATTTCTGGCTTACTTTTTATATTACATGTATATATTTTTAAAAGTCCAATGGCAAAGTCCTATAACAAAAAAGAGCAGCTCCCTGGTCCTCTTCCACCTACCCCTCTCCTTCCTCAACTCTAAATTCCCATTTCCTAGAAGCAACCTCTTTAAATTCTTTTAGCTATTTCTTGTAATTACTTCAATATTTCTAAATAATTGTCATATATAGTGCTCTTCTGATAAGTTAATTATAGAGATTATATGTTAACTTCTCTTTTTGTGCATGATGTGGTACTGGGAATTGAACCCCCAGGGGCATTCTACCTCTGAGCTACACCCCCAGACCTTTTTATTTTATTTTGAAACAGGGTCTCACTAAATTGCAAAGGGCCTGGCTAAATTTCTGAGGCTAGTCAAGAACCTGCAATCCTCCTGTCTCAGCTTCCCAAGTACTGGGATTACAAACATGTGCTACCACACCCAGATATATGTTGACTTTTTAATGCAGTAGATAAAGATTTGGGCTCTTATGTATGGTTTTTCCCCCTTTCAAATATTTGCATTTTACAAGATTAATCTTTTCTTTCCTTTTTTTTTTTGGTACTGGGGATTGAACCCAGGGGCATTCTACCTCCGAGCTATACCCCCACCCCTATTTTGTTTTTATTTTGAAACAGGGTCTTGCTGAGTTGCTGAGAGCCTTGCTAAGTTGCCGAGGCTGTCCTTGAGCCTGTGTTCCTCCTGTCTCAGTCTCCCAAGTACTAGGATTACAGGCATGTGCCACCTTTACTGTTTTCATATAATGAACAGGTAAATCATGTCTGCTGCTAAGCCAGTATTGTATTATGATTTTTTTTTTTGGTACTGGGGATTGAACCCAAAAGCATTCTACCTTCACGTTATATTGCCAGCCCAATTTTATTTCTTATTTGGAAACAGGGACTTACTAAGTTGCAGAGGGCCTCACTAAATTGCTGAGGCTGGCTTCGAACCTGTGATCTCCTATCTAAGCCTCCCAAGTACTGGGATTATAAGTGAGCACCACCACGCCTGGCTATGATTTCTTTTCTTGCCTGTAATCCCAGTACTTGGGAGGCTGGGACAGGAGGATCTCAGATTGGAAGCCAGCCTCAGCAACTTAGCGAGACTCTCAGCAATCTAGTGAGGCTCTCAGCAACTTAGTGAGACCCTATTTCCAAATAAAAAATAAAATAGGTCTGCAGGTGTAACCCATAGGTAGAAAGCCCCAAGGTTCCATTCAAGTACCACCAAAAAATAAATAAATAATAGAAAAGAGAGAGAGAGAGAGAGTGAGCTCCATCAAATGCCTGGAAGATGGAACCAAGCTAACTCAGACAGCTCAGAAAAATGTGGTTATTAAGAACCTGAACAACTCAGATGCCTAGTCTCTATGCTTTATAAAGTTATTTTTAAAACATCACCTCTAGCCAGGCATGGTGGCGTGTGCTTGTAATCCCAGTACTTGGGAGGCTGAGACAGGAGGATCTAGGTTGGCGGCCAGCCTCAGCTAGTAAGGCTCTCTGCAACTTAGTGAGACCCTGTTTCAAAATAAAGAATAAAAAATAGGGCTGGAGGTGTAGCTCGTAGGTAGAATGCCCCTGGGTTCAATCCCCAGTACCGGAAAAAAAAAAAAGAAAGAAAGAAAAAAATACCTGGAGAAAGCCAGGCGTGGTAGGGCATGCCTGTAATTCCAGTACTTGGGAAGCTGAGACAGGAGGATCACAGTGTGATAACATGCCCTAAAATTAATTTTTTTAGCCTCGTTTTCTACCCTAAAATTAAACTCCCTGTCCTTACCGCCCCTAGGACAAAAGCCTGCAAAACCAGTTCCTGCCCTTATTGCCCCTAGGAAACCAGTTGCAGCCCTTATCGCCCAAGGAAAAAGCCTATGAAAAAGCCGGTGAAACCGACCCCTGCCTGAGTGCTCAGCCCATGCCCCTAGACCTACCCCCTTGCTCCTACATAAGGAAAAATTTACTATGATTGGTTGAGTTAGAGCATACCCCACGAACTCTGCTTGCTCTCTATATAAGGAAATGGTGAACCGTACAAAGTGCTGCCATTTTTCTGTCTTGCTGGAGAGAGGTAGCCCCATGGTCATAAAGCCTCGCCTTAACTAAGTTGGGGTCTTGAATTTTCTGTTGCCCGTCGTTCAACAACAGGTTCTAGGCCAGCCTCAGAAACTTGGTGAGGCCTTCATCAACTTAGTGAGACCGTTTTAATTTTTTTATTTTTTTTAATTAATTTATTTATTTTTGTCATACTGGGGATTGGACCCAGAGGCATTCTACCTTCGAGCTATACCCCCAGAGCCCAATTTTATTTCTTATTTGCTAGGTTGATGTGAGTCTCACTACTTGCTGACACTGTTCTCGAACTTGCGATCCTCCTGTCTCAGGGATTACAGGCGTGCACCACCACACCCAGCTGAGACCCTGTTTTTTGGGTTTTTTTTGTGTGTGTGGCATTGGGGATTGAACCCACGGGCATTCTACCTCTGAGCTACATCCCCAGCCCTATTTTTTTATTCTTTATTTTGAAACAGGGTCTCACTAAGTAGCTGAGGCTGGCTGCGAACCTGCAATCCTCCTGTTTCAGCCTCCCAAGTACTGGGATTACAGGTGTTCGCCACCATGCCTGGCTTTGAGACCCTGTTTTAAAATAAAAAAAAATGAAGCCAGGAATACAACCTCAGCAAGTAGTGAGACTCAGCAACCTAGCAAGACCCTGTTTCAAAATAAAAATAAGATAGGACTGGGGGTGTAACTTGGAGGAAGAATGTTCCAGGGTTCCATCCCCAGTACCAAGAAAATAAATAAAAGAAAATAATAGAGTAGGGGTTGAGCTCAGAGGTAGAACATCCCCAGGTTGAATCCCCAGTGGAAAGAAAAGAAATGCCTGGAGGAGCTGTGAGGGAGAGGCAGAGTCAGGGAGTGAAAGTATGTATAACCACCTGCTGCTTTGACCTCTCATCTGAAATATCTCATTTAGACATCAGAATCTAAACCACCACCTACAGCCACTACCATCAGTTTACACCAGCAGGGTGTGCTAAATCTAAAACATTTTTACCTTTTGTGATCTTTTCCTAATTAACCTTTCCCCTTTAAAGTGTTCTCAGTTCTACCTTAATTTAGCCTGTGGAGGCTACAGTTCACCTCTGATCTCTATTGTTTTTCTTTTTTTTTTGTGTGTGTGTGGTATGGGGATTGAACCCAGGGGCATTCTACCTCCGGGCTACACCCCCAGCCCTATTTTTTGTTCTTTATTTTGAAACAGGGTCTCACTAAGTTGCAGAGGGCCTCACTAAGTACCTGAGGCTGGCCACAAACCCGGATCCTCTGGTCTCAGCCTCCCAAGTACTGGGATTAGAAGCTTGCGCCACCACGCCTGGCCTTGATTTCTGTTGTTTTTCAGGTCTAGTAGTAGAATGTCAACAAGAACGATCACAGCTAAAAAATAAAGAAATAGCTTTGCGTGTGTTGAGAGCAAGACTCTACCAACAGATAATTGAGAAGGACAAGTCTCAACAACGAAGTGCTAGAAAACTTCAGGTAAGACTTATTTAGTGTAATAATTTAAACACTGCTCAAAAAGTTATTTTGTGTAGAAATACAGTATTTGTTCTTACACAGATGGAAATGTCTTAGAACATAGGGAAACATACTTATATGTAGATAAGCAGTGACTTAAATGCTTATGGATTGATGGATTATGATTAAATTTTGGCTTACCAGTTTGCAAGTGAGTAAATGAAAGATGCATAAATAGTTATTTCCCTTCAGTGTTTATATAACTGTCTTAGGAGGAAATTGGTTTTTTGTTTTTGTTTTTGTTTCTGTTTTTTTGCATTCTATCTCCAAGCTACATACCCAGCCCTATTTTTTATTCTTTATTTTTTGAAACAGGGTCTCACTAATTTGTGGAGGGCCTCACTAAGTAGCTGAGGCTGGCCACGAACCCAGATCCTCCTGTCTCAGCTTCCCAAGTACTGGGATTGGAAGCGTGCGCCACCACGCCGGGCTGGAAATTGGTTGTAAAGATAAAATGATCCACCAGGCATGGTGGCGCACGCTTGTAATCCCAGTACTTGGGAGGCTGAGACAGGAGGATCCGGGTTTGCAGTCAGCCTCAGCTACTTAGTGAGGCCTCAACAACTCAGTGAGACCCTGTTTCCAAATAAAGAATAAAAAAATAGGGGCGGGGATGTAGCTCGGAGATAGAACGCCCCTGGGTTCAACCCCTAGGACCGCAAAAAAATAAAAGATAAAATGATCCTTTGGAAATTAAGAGATTTTCAGATATTAGTTTAAAGGCTTATATCTTTTATTATAACTTTATATGGATCATATATAAGTGGCCTTGCAGAAAACAGGGAACAATGATTGCTACTGATAGAGACTAGAAATAGAGATAAAGGAAGATTTACTTTTTACTGCATACCTTTTGGGACTTTTTAAATTTAGTACAAAACACATTTATAGTGTTATTTATTCAAATACATAAATTGGTGTGTGTGTGTGTGTGTGTGTGTGTGTGTGTGTGGTACTGGGGATTGAATTTAGGGATGCTCTACCACTGAGCCACACCCCCAGCCCTTTTTTTTTTTTTTTGCGGTACTGGGGATTGAACCCAGGGGCGTTCTACCTCCGTGCTACACCCCAGCCCTATTTTTTTTTATACTTTATTTTGAAACCGGGTCTCACGAAGTTGTGGAGGGCCTCACTAGGTAGAGAGGGAGAGAGAGAGAGCTGAGGCTGGCCGTGAACCCGGATCCTCCAGTCTCCGCCTCCCAAAGTACTGGGATTACAAGCGTGCGCCACCATGCCTGGCTACCCCCAGCCCTTTTTATTTTGAGATAGGTTCTCACTAAGTTACTCAGGCTGCCCTCAAACTTGCAAATCTTCCTGTCTCAGCTTCCCAAGTACTGGGATTACAGGTGTGCACCAACACACCCAACTCATTAGTAGATAAATTGTAACTAAAATGAGTAAATGTCATTGTTTTAAGTAAACAAAATGTTATACAATTTAAAAATCTTTAAAAAAAAAGTAAATTTTCTCTTTGAGAGGGGCTGGAAAAGAATTTAGAAATAACTTTTTATGTTATTTGCAGATAAGTGTGGCACAATAAATCAAATTTGGAAGATTTTTGTGACCTTTATGATAGAAAATTGTGTAAATGTAGATATTAACTGTTCTTTTCATCTAGATATATCCTTATGTTTTCACTGTGTGTGTGTGTGTGTGTGTGTTACTAGGATTGGACACAGATGCATTTTACCTTCAAGCTACACTCCCAGCCCTTTTTTATGTTTTATTTTGGAACAGGGTCTTGCTAGGTTGTTGAGTCTTGCTAAGTTGCTGAGACTGGTCTTGAACCTATGATCCTCCTGTCTCAGTCTCCCAAGTACTGGGATTACATGGTGTGCCACCATGCCCAACTCACATTTTTTTTTTTTTTTTTGCGGTACGGGGGATTGAACCCAGGGGCATTCTACCTCCGCGCTACACCCCTGCCCTATTTTTTTATACTTTATTTTGAAACCGGGTCTCATGAAGTTGTGGAGCACCTCACTAGGTAGAGAGAGAGAGAGAGACAGGGAGAGAGAGAGAGAGAGAGAGCACTGAGGCTGACCGCGAACCCGGATCCTCCGGTCTCCGCCTCCCAAAGTACTGGGATTACAAGCGTGCGCCACCACCCCCGGCCCCAGCTCACATTTTTTATCTTTCTAACTTTCTTCACTCACATTCTAATTTGTAGGTAGTAAAAGTGGCAAGTTAACTAATATATTAATGCTCTATAGCTGGGCGTTGTGGTGCATGCCTGTAATTCCAGTACTTGGGAGGCTGAGACCAGAGGATCGCAGGTTCGAGGACAGCCTCAACAACTTCATGAGGCCCTTAGCAACTTAGTGAGACCCTGTTTCAAAATAAAAAAATAAAATAGGGCTGGGAGTGTAGCTCAGAGGTAGAATGCCCCTGGGTTCAATCCCCAGCACCACCACCAAAAAATATATATATATATACTCTATGTGTGGTAATCTCAGGTTGTAGAACAGCATCCATATACATTTGCAAATATAAATATTCGTTTGCATACTATTATGTTTTGGCAAGTAAACAATAACATAAATACTGTGAATTCTGCCATATTTGAATTAATAAAAGACATTGGGATTTGTCATTTAACATTTTGGCACTGGAGGTTCCACATAGCAATTTTTATTTTTATTTATTTTTTATTTTATACTTGTATTGGTGCATTATAGTCTCACATCATAATGTAGTTCATAGTGATAGTGACATGCATGCACAGAACACTTGGTGGGCTTTCCCCTGGCTCCCTTCCCATTCTCCCCTTCCCCATACATACCAATTTTTTTTTTTTTTTTTTGCGGTACCAGGGATTGAACCCAGGGACGTTCTACCTCCGCGCTGCACCCCCGGCCCTAATTTTTTATACTTTATTTTGAAACCAGGTCTCACGAAGTTGCGGAGGACCTCACTAGGTAGAGAGAGAGAAAGAGAGAGAGAGAGAGCTGAGGCTGGCCGTGAATCCGGATCCTCTGGTCTCCACCTCCCAAAGTACTGGGATTACAAGCGTGCGCCACCACGCCCGGCTACATACCAATTTTTAAAGCAAGTTTTTTTGTTTTGTTTTGGTACTGGGTATTGAGCTCAGGGACATTGTACCTCTGGGCTATACCCCCAGCCCTATTTTATTTTTTATTTTGAAATAGGGTCTCATTAAGTTGTGTCAGTCCTCAACTAAAGTGCTGAGACTGGCGGCGAACCTGCAATCCTGTCTCAGCCTCACAAGTACTGGGATTACAAGCGTGCACCACCATTCCTGGCCTAAAGCAAGTATTTAGATTGGCTTTATGCAAATTGTGTATATCTTCTTCAGTAGTATGATTTGAGGAGCCAGAAAAGATCTCCCTACCTCTCAATTACCTTGTCCATTTGCCTGGACTGTTTTAGTAGGGACTTGTAAAGCTCAGAAGTGTTTTTGTCAACCAATATGTATAGTAGCTTTTATACAGAAGGCAGGATGCCTAGTGCCCAACCCTAACTTCACCTGTCACCCAGAGAGCTTTGTAGGTGCCTACCGACCCACTCCATCCCCCTGGATTCTGAGCTAGTTGATCTGATTCAGGTCACGGCTGTGAATATGGTACTTGAGGATAGTAGTTTCCAACCCGGCCAATTATGAGAATGGATAGCCTGGAGAATGTTTTTCAAAATATCTGAATTCCTAAATCAGTATATCTGAGGTCGGGCTTAGCAGTCTGTAATTTTAAAAACTTCTCTGGGTGATTAGGCATTTAGTTTCATATTTTTTGCCTTAGGGTTTAAGAAAGTTATAGAAATATCTTTATCTTAAAAAGTGAAAACAATTGAGAGTGTTGTGTGTATCGCATGGGGAGTTGAAGAAGATGAACAGAAGAATGCAAGTTTGTAAGAAAAATACAAATAACCATAGCATGAGGTGAACTCTAGTGTGCCTTGAAGAAGATTCCAAGTGCAAAGGGTTTCAAAGGAGGAAGAGAACATATTTCAATTACTGGGATCAGAAAGGCAGAGATGATAGGAGAGTATTAGGGATGGGCATCCCATGAGATGTTTTAGCAGAGTTAACAAGCACACACATAAAAATGATATAATAAGTGGCATTATAGAGGGTCACATAATTTTTAGAAATAATGCTGGGAAGCTGGGTGTGGTAGCACACACCTTAATCCTAGTACTTGGAAGGCTGAGACAGGAGGATCTCAGGTCAAGGACAGCCTCAGCAAGTACTGAGACTCTCATCATCTTAGTCAGACTGTTTCAAAATAAAAAAATAGGGCTGGGGATATAGCTCAGAGGTACAATGCCCCTGAGTTCAATCTCCAGTACTACAAAAAAAAAAAAAGTTAAGAAAACCTTGAGTGCTGAGTTGAGTTATGTCTGCTTAGTAGACAAGAAGGAAGCAAAGAAGAAAACTTACTCAGAAAACTGCCTTAGAAAGATGAAGCAAGCTAGGTGTGGTGGCGTACACCAGTAATCTCAGTACCTGGGAGGCTGAGACAGGAGGATCACAGGTTTGAGGACACCCTCAGCAAGTAGTGAGACTCTTATTAACCTAGCAAGACCCTATTTCAAAATAAAAATAAAAATAGGGCTGGGGTGGCCGGGCGTGGTGGCGCACGCTTGTAATCCCACTACTTTGGGAGGTGGAGATCAGAGGATCCAGGTTCGCGGCCAGCCTCAGCGCTCGCTCTCTCTCTCTCTCTCTCTCTCCCTGTCTCTCTCTCTTTCTCTACCTAATGAGGCCCTCCACAACTTCGTGAGACTCGGTTTCAAAATAAAGTATAAAAAAATAGGGCTGGGG
>PVJS01063234.1:0-10537 GCA_004027185.1 Glis glis | reverse complement strand
CCATTGTCATTGGAGTCCCTTTTGTGCCCCCACTACTCCCTAAATTGCGCATATTAATATGTCCCTTCTTTTTTTGTGATTGGCTAATCTCGCTTAACATAATGCTCTCCAGATCTTTCCATTTTCTTGCAAATGCTGTTATTTTGTTCTTCTTTATTGCTGAGTAGAATTCCATTGTGTGTATTTCCCATAATTTTGTGATCCATTCATCTGTCGATGGACATCTAAGTTGGTTCCATAATTTGGCCACTGTGAATTGTGCTGCTATGAACATGGGTATGCATATATTACTGTTGTTTTCTAGTTTCAATCCCTTTGGTATGATACCCAGTAGTGGAATAGCCGGATCATATGGTGGATCCATTCCTAGTTTTCTGAGGAATCTCCACACTGATCTCCACAGTGGTTGAACTAGCTTGCAATCCCACCAACAGTGTAGAAGAGTCCCAATTTCCCCACATCCTCGCCAACATTTGTTGTTGTTTGACTTCTTAATGCTTGCCATTCTAATTGGGGTCAGATGAAATCTTAGAGTAGTTTTGATTTGCATCTCCCTGATTGCTAATGATGTTGAACATTTTTTCATGTATCTATTGGCCGTTTGTATCTCTTCTTTCCTGAAGTGTCTATTCATTTCAGTTGTCCACTTCTTGATCGGGTTGTTTGTTTTATGAAGGGAGTTTGAGTATTAGGAGCAGCCGTTGAAAAGGTGGAACAAGCAGAATTTCTCATCTTGTCTTATTAGACAGGTGTTGCCTCCGCCCCTAACATGGCAAAGCAAGAGTTAAATGCTGTATAGACAACAGGCATTCCTTCATTAGTGAAGTAGCTTCTGTCTTGTTTTGTATGCTCTTGGTAATACCTGAAAACATTTGCCGTTGTGTTTAGTCCATTAAATTCCAAGTTTTTGATTCTTGGAACATAAGAAATATTCAAATATTAATTCAAAGTTACTGTAAGCGGCTGGGCGTGGTGGTGTACGCTTGTAATCTCAGTACTTTCGGAGGCGGAGACCAGAGGATCCAGGTTTGCAGCCAGCCTCAGTTCTCTCTCTCTCTCTCCCTGTCTCTTTCTCTCTCTCTCTCTCCCTGTCTCTCTCTCTCTCTCTCTCTCCCTGTCTCTCTCTCTCTCTCTCTTTCTCTACCTAGTGAAGCCCTCCACAACTTTGTAAGACCCGGTTTCAAAATAAAGTATAAAAAAATAGGGCTGGGGGTGTAGCGTGGAGGTAGAACGCCCCTGGGTTCAATCCCCGGTACCACACACAAAAAAAAGTTACTGTAAGCGGGATATTTGCTGTTCAATTTAAGTATTTTTAATAAATGTTCACGTATGTGACAATGGGACAAAATAGGTTTGGTGTTTTGGAAAAAGGACGAGGGGCCAGTCTCCCCTCTTGGAAGTGACTGTCAGTCAGGGAAGGGAGCTGAGAACGCAGGAGGCATAGGTGTACGGTGACAGCTGAGAGTGGCCTTCTGTGTGGCTTGACTTAAGGGGTAGATGGGTAGCAACCCCTGTTGTCTTGGATATTTTAGAAATCTGAAGCCAGGCATGGTGGCGCACACTTGTAATCCCAGTACTTGGGAGGCTGAGACCGGAGGATCGCAGGTTCATGGCCAGCCTCAGCTACTTAGTAAGGCCCTCTGCAACTTAGTGAGACCCTGTTTCAAAATAAAGAATAAAAAAATAGGCCTGGGGGTGTAGCTCGGAGGTAGAATGCCCCTGGGTTCTATTCCCAGTACAGAAAAAAAAAGAGAGAAAAAAGAAAAAATAATAAAGAAATCGGGCCTGTGGACGGGGAAAAGGCGAGGAGGCGGGACTCCGTTCTGATCTGGACAGGCCCGCCATCCATTGGACTGCTTGACTTTAAAGAAAGGGGTGATCCCAAAGTGCTGGGGGACTTGGGCTCCAAGTGACTTAGGTCACATAATGGGTTTTTTTTTTTCAGTCCATTTCCTATCTATAGCAATGTGAAGGCTAGGAGAAATTAAAATTAGTGTTCTGTAGAGACAGGTTAGACTCCCCATGTCCTGATTAATGGTCTAATGCACTTCTACTGATTCCATGTGAATATCATTTGTAAAGTCTGTTTAGATACTGCTACTGGGGAAAAAAACTCACACTGATAATTGACTGTCATGAACAGTAAATAATAATTGTCTCCTAAGAAAAATGTCACTTTTATCATTGCTTAGTTGCCAGGTGACAAAGACTCTGGCCTGGACTACCTGGGGTCCAGCCCCACTGCTGGCTCCTGGGAGGACTTCAGCTGTGTTCAGCCTGCCTGGGCCTCTGTGTCCTCATCTTCAAGATATGTGAATTAAATACAATAACATGTAAAAGAGTAGAATGTCTACCACAAGGGAAATAACTGTTAGCCAGCATCATTATTCCACATTTTAATAAGTAATACATTAATATGGGTCAAAAGTAATCAAAAGCCAGGCTTGGTGGCGCATGCTTGTAATCCCAGTACCTGGGAGGCTGAGACGGGAGGATCACAGGTTCAAAGCCAGCCTCGGCAATTTAGTGAGGATCTCAGCAACCTAGTGAGACCCTGTTTCCAAATAAGAAATAAAATGGGGCCAGGGGTGTAGCTTGGAGGTAGGATGCCTATGGGTTCAATCCTCAGTACCAAAAAAAAAAGTAATAAAAATTTACAGAGTTAAAAGTCTCCCCATTTTGTCCCCAGCCACCCAGCGTTACTTCCTACTGGCAGTATGTCATCTCCTTCCAGTAACTTCATGTACGGTTGGCCCTCTGAACTCACAGGTTCTTTACCTGCTAACCATTTGTGGATAGAAAATATTAGAAAAAGAAATTGCATGTTTACTGAATATGCACAGACATCTTTCTTGTCATTATTCCCCAAACAATGTAGTATAACAACTATACAAATTTGCATTGTTTTAGGAGTTATAAGTGCTCTAGAGATGATTTAAAATAGACTGGAGGATGTGTAAGTTATATGCAAATATGAGGCCATTTTATATAAGGGATTTATTGGGTTTGAATATCCTGTGAGGTCCTAGAACCCATCTTCTACAGATACTGAGGGACAATAGTATATATAAGCAAATGAGAGTATATATTCTACACCTTTTTAATCCATATTATAAGCATACTATTCACAGTATTCTATGCTTGGTTTTTTTTCACTTAACACATTAAGCTTATATACATACATATTCTGGTTCATTTTATTAAAGTGAGCGCAGCTATTAGCTGCAACTTAATGGAATGGATTTGCCATAATTTATTTTACTTGATTCATGTTAAAGTACATTTTAGATTGATATCAATTTTAGCTATTATTTACTGGACTGCAATGAATAACCCTGAGCATATGTTATTTCCATACATCTGTAGGAGAAAACTTCTAACAGTGGAATTACTGGGGTGGAGAATATGTATGTTTTAAGTTTTGGTAGGCAGGGCCAAATGGACTTGCACAGGGTTATTGCCCATTCACAGTCTTTTTTTTTTTTTTTTTGCGGTACTGGGGATTGAACCCAGGGGCGTTCTACCTCCGCGCTACACCTCCAGCCCTATTTTTTATACTTTATTTTGAAACCAGGTCTCACGAAATTGTGGAGGGCCTCACTAAGTAGAGAGAGAGAGAGAGACAGGGGGAGAGAGAGAGAGAGCTGAGGCTGGCCGCGAACCCGGATCCTCCAGTCTCCGCCTCCCAAAGTACTGGGATTACAAGCGTGCACCACCACGCCCGGCCCACAGTCTTTAAAACTATGAATGAGAGTGAATTTTTCCCCTGCCAGGACAGCATATTATCAAACTTTAGGGTGTTTGCCAATTATATGTGTGAAAAGCGGTCTCTCTACATAGAATTGATTTATGTTTCTCTTATTACCAGTGAGCTTGATCATTTACAAGTTTAAGAAGCACTTTTACTCTTTCTGAAAACTATTTTTCCATATCCTTTGCTCATTTGAGTTGTTTCTATTTTTATGTTAAGTTGCATTTACTTTCTTTAAAAAAATTTCTTTTCACTTGAAGTATGTGATTATAAGAAGGGAAACGTGTGCTTGTGAGATTCAAAAGTTATAGAAGGGAATAAAAAGATAAAATTGTTTTCTCATCACCAACCTCTTTCCCAGATAGAACTATTCCTAAGAGTTCCTTTTACAGTATTAAATAGGTTTTATGTGTGTGTAAATGTACGTGTGTGTGTGCTTTTCACAAAGAGAAATCAGCTTAAAATACTATTCATTTTGTTGTTCTTATTTGGACACCACTTTATTTATGTATTTAATGTATTTCTTTATTTTTGTGGTACTATGGATGGAACCCAGGGGCATTCTACCTCTGAGCTACACCCCCAGCCCTATTTTATTCTTTTATTTTGAAACAAGGTCTCACTAAGTTGTGGAGGGCCTAAGTTGCGGAGGCTGGCCTTGAATCTGTGATCCTCCTGTCTCAGCCTCCCAAGTATTGGGATTACAAGTGTGCGCCACCACACCCAGCCAACTTCATTTATTTTGTATAATTGCAATGCCCTAATGGGTTTCAGCGTGGCACATTTGTGCATGCATGAATCATACTTTGATCATATCTGCCCCTACAACCCTCCCTTGCCCATCCTTCTGAGCCCTTGCCTCTTTGTCTCCCTTCTATTTTCATGTCATCTTGTTCTCCCCTAGATCCCACATCTGAGGGAAAACATGCAGTACTCTCCTTTGAGAGTGTGGCTTGTTTTACTTGACATTATGATCTTCAGTTCCAACCATTTTCCTGGAAATGGCACAATTTTGTTCTTTATGGCTGCACAATCCTCCATTGTGTGTATATACACCACATTTTCTTTATCCATCACTTGGCATTTTTCTGGATATTAAATCCTCTGTTGGAAGAGCGCCTGGAAAAGATTTTCTCTCCCCATTCTCTAGGCTGTCCCTTTGCTCTGTTAATTGTTTCTTTTGTTCAGAAGCTTTTTAATTTGATGCAGTCCCTTTTGCCCATTCTTGCTGCTATTTCCTGAGCTATTGGAGTCCTATGGAGAAAGTCATTGCCTGTGCCTATGGCTTGAAGTGTTTCCTCTGTTTCCTTCTAGCAGTTTCAGTTTCATGCCTTGCATTTAGATTTTTGATACTTTTTCAATGGGCTTTTTTCTTTTAACAGGGTGCGAGATAGGGCTCTAGTTTCGATCTTCATTTGTATATCCCGTTTTCCCATCACCATTTGTTAGAGGCGATCTTTTCTCCAGTGTATGTTTTTGGCACCTTTGTCAAGAATCCTATGGCTGTAGCTGTGTGGCTTTGTCTCTTGTGTCCTCTATTCTATTGCATTGATCCATGTGTCTGTTATTATGCCAGCAGCATACTGTTTTTGTTACTATGGCTCTATAATATATTTTGAAGTCAGGTATTGTGATACCTCTAGAATTATGCTTTTTGCTCAGGATTGTTTTGGCTATTGGAGGTCTTATTCCATATAAATTTTAGGACTTTTTTCTTAGTTCTATGAAGAATCCCTCCCTCCCTCCCTCCCTCCCTCCCTCTCTCCCTGTCTCAGGCTCTCTCTCTCTTTTGTCACTATTGGGAATTGAACCCAGGCTCTTGCATGAGCTAGACTAGTGCTCTACCACTGAGTCACACTCCCAGCCCTTTTTAGTTTATTTTGAGACAGCATCTCACCAAGTTACTGAGACTGGCTTCGAATTTGTGATCCTCTTGCCTCAGTCTCCTGAGTTGCTGGGATTACAGGCATGGACCACCCCACGCGTGGCCATGTCATTGGTATTTTGATAGTGATTGCTTTGAACCCATAGATTGTTTTCTGTAATATGGCCATTTTAATAATATCCTGCTTACCCAAGAACATGGGTGCTCTTTCCATCTTGTAATGTCTTCCTCAATTTCGTTAGTGTTGCATAATTTTCATCGTAGAGGTCTTCCACCTCCTTGGTTAGGTTTATTCCTAGACATTTTATTTCTTTGAAGGGATTGTGAGTGGAATCGTTTCCCTCATTTCTTTCTCTGCAGGTATGCTGGTGTATAGAAAAGCTATTGATTTTTGCATGTTGATTTTGTATCCTGCTACTTTGCTGAATTTATCAGATCCAAGTCTTCTGGTGGAGTCTTTATGAGTCTTCTAAGTATAGGCTCATATTGTCTGCAAATAGGGATAATTTGACCTTTTCCTTTCCGATTTGTATCAATTTTATTTCTTCCTCTTGCCTAATTGCTCTGGCTAATTTTTTTTTATACTGAATAGAAGTTGTGATAGTGGAATGCTTGTTTCAGAACTCTACTTCATTTTTAAATGACTGCATATATTTCAGTGATAAAGTACTTTCACCTCAAGGGGTCTTAAGATAATTGAGTAGTGTATGGAAAGAAAATATAAATCTTTGTCCACTTATATTAACCCTTACATTCTCATTTAAGATAAAAATTATGTTCTATAGCATTAATTTTATTAGTCAAATAAATAGGCATATAATTAAGAAACAAATGTTATTCATATTAGAAGTGTGTGTTTTCTTTTTTCTTTTTTTGGTTGAAGGGGGTATGATATAAAATGTTTGGAGATAATTGCTATACTACATTTAACCTACCTTTTATTAATATTTAGGCTTTTCTTATAACGGGTTATAAAGTATGTCTGCGAGTTCTTTAACATTTTGTCTTTTCAAAAGGTGAAGCCTAATTCCCCTTGAGTGCAGGCCAGGCTTAATGAGTGACTTTTTTTTTTTCATTTTAAAATCAATGTTTTAGCTGGGTGTGGTGGCGCACGCTTGTAATCCCAGTACTTTGGGAGGCAGAGACGGGAGGATCCGGGTTCGTGGCCAGCCTCAGCTCTCTCTCTCTCTCTCTCTGCCAGTCTCTTTCTCTCTCTCTACTTAGTGAGGCCCTCCGCAACTTCGTGAGACCCGGTTTCAAAATAAAGTATAAAAAATAGGGCCGGGGGCGTAGCGTGGAGGTAGAACGCCCCTGCATTCAATCCCCGGTACCGCAAAAAAAAAAAAAAATAAAATCAATGTTTTAGTCAGGTATGGTTGCTCACACTTGTAATCCCAGTACTTTGGGAGGCAGAGACTGGAGGATCCGGGTTCGCGGCCAGCCTTAGAGCGCTCGCTCTCTCTCTCTCTCATTCATTCTCTCTCTCTCTCTCTCTCTCTCTCTCTCCTTAGTGAGGTCCTCCGCAACTTCGTGAGACCCGGTTTCAAAATAAAGTATAAGAAATAGGGCTGGGGGCGTAGCACGGAGGTAGAACGCCCCTGCGTTCAATCCCCGGTACCGCAAAAAAAAAAAATCAATGTTTTATTTCAGAATAGTTTGTTTTTCATAATTTATTGGTGCATTGCAATTATATAACACAGTGAGGTTCCATGTGTTAAAACACACATGCACAGAACTCTGCATATTCCCCTCCACAGTCCATGCTCCTCCTTCCTCCCCACATGAGTTAGTGAGACTGGTAATTATATATTCACATATTACTATAGTATTACATGAACTGTTTAATGATTCACTTTTAAAAAATTCATTGTGGTGAAAATGGGAGTGTGTGACTTCTAAGACAACAGAGACAATACAATAATAGACATTCTATTGTGGCTGAGTATGATGGAGGAAGTCAGCTGCCATGTTGCAAGATGCTCAATCAGTGCTGTGGGGAGGAGCAGAACTTCTCATCAAAGCCGGCGCCATCTGTGTGTGGTGGCACTTGCCTGTAATCCCAGTACTCAGGAGGCTGAGGCAGGAGGATTGCAAGTTTGAGGACAGTTTGTGCAACTTAGCGAAACCCTGTCTCAAAATAAAATTGAAAAATGGGCTGGGGATGTAGCTCAGTGGTAGAGCCCCCCTGGATTCAATTCCCAGTACTGCCCAAAACACAATCAAAACCAAACCAAACCAAACCAAACCAAAACAAACCAAAACAAAACACAAGCACTATGGTGCTTACTGCATGCAGAGCCATCCTGGAGACAGGTCCTGTAACTCCAGAGAAGCTCCAGATAATTGTAGTACTAGATGATCAACAACACTTCTTCTTCTCCTCCTCCTTGTCCTTGTCCTCCTCCTCCTACTCCTCCTCTTCTTTTCTTCTTCTTCTTCATACTGGGGATTGAACCCAGGGGCATTCTACCTCTGAGCTACATCCCCAGTTATTTTATTTTTTGGTTTTTGAAACAAGGTCTTGCTAGGTTGCTGAGAGTCTCACTACCTTGCTGAGGCTAGTCTTGAACCTGTGATCCTCCTGTCTCAACCTTCCAAGTACTGGGATTACAGGTGTGGGCCACTACTCCAGGCTATGATCTCTTGATTGCAATCTGATGAAGGATCCTGCTTTAAGTTGCCATTAACAATGTATGTAATGAAACCACATTGTATTTTTATTATATTTAATAGAACGGAATTACTAGTAATTGGCAGTTATCAAATTGTGCAGCTTGACGAGGTCACCAGAAAAATAGAGAATTTAGGGGTGGTGTCAGTGAAAGAGAGCCTTCTGGAAGGTATAATTTTCATTGAAAACTAGAGACCATTTAAAAAGGGAAATGTTTGTTGTGCTTCTGAAAAAGTAGAATGAGGTTGTACTAAAAAAAGAAAAGGATTAATATTTATTGATTTATAGATTTGGAATGAGACAAATCATGGCAAAATCATCCTACTTTAAAATGGAAGAATTGTAGAATTTCATTTAAATTGTAGTTGTAATTGTTTTCCACTTAATGTGTTATTAGAGTATGCTATTTAATTAAAAAAAAATTTTTTTGGCAGTACTGGGGATTGAACCCAGGGGCATTCTACCTCCGAGCTACACCCCCGGCCCTATTTTTTATTCTTTATTTTGAAACCGGGTCTCACGAGGTTGCAGAGGGTCTCACTAAGTAGCTGAGGCTGGCCGCGAACTTGCGATCCTCCGGTCTCAGCCTCCCAAGTACTGGGATTACAAGTGTGCGCCACCATGCCCGGCAACTTGTTTGATTTCTTAGGTTCAAAGAAAGAAAGAAATGCATCTCAGCCACAGGTGATCATATATATATATACACACACATACATATATACACATATATATACATACACATACATATATACATATACGTATATATACTTATATATATCAGTATACATATATTTTTGTGGAAGTAGGGATTGAACCCAGGGGCAGTCTACCTTTGAACTAAATCTCCAGCCCTATTTTATTTTTTATTTTGAAACAGGGTCTCATTAAGTTATTGCACACTGGCCTGAGACTGGTAATCCTCCTGTTGGAGCATGCTACTTGCTATTTTATTATGGGTGTCATATTTTATAATGCAAAATGTGCAAACTCTCTGAGGTCCTTATTTGGGTATTTAAGTTGTTTCCAATGCTTTCTTTTCTTCTATGGGTAAAATGCTAAAATAAACAAGGTGCATTTATTTATTTGTTTTGGGGAGAAGCATTTTTTCTCTATTCAATGAGCATGAGTCAGCGCTCTGATCTATGGCCATACACCAGGGAAAAATATGACTTAATTTTTTTTGTCTGTGGCACTGGGGTTTGAACCGAGGGACGTTCTATCTCTGAGCAATACCTTCAGCCCTATTTTATTTTTTAGTTTGAAACAGGGTCTTACTAAGATGCTGAGGGTCTAAGTTGCTGAGTCTGACTTCGAACCTGTGATCCTCCTGTCTCAGCCTCCCAAGTACTGGGATTACAGACATGTGCCACCATGTCTGCCTTGGTTCGGTCTTTGTAAGTGGTTTCTATGATACTTGGTGTGCCCCCCAAATCATATATGTGAATACACTCACAAACCAAGACTTTTCCCTCCTTTTTCTTTATTTCTGGTAAAATATCATTTCTGTGGAAAATAAACTAGTTTTTAAGCAGCTGTTTCCATGGTTCTCATATCTATTCAGACAACTAAAAAAGCTAGAATCTTAAATTTGCTATAAAAGGAGAGAAAACAAAATAGAAAGCATCTTTTTAAACTTTTCTGTTTTGTTCTTTGTTTTGGGGTGCTATATTAAACCCAGGAAACCTTTTGATCTTTTGGAGTCTGTGGTATATAATAAACCATTTATATCTTCCTTAGTTTCAGAACCCTAAAGCCTGTACTTTGGAATTTTGAGTAGGTAATTCCTGTAACAGCAATGTATTTTTTTTCTGGACTAGTTATATTGAAAACTGACTTTTCTCTGTCCTCAGAAGTACTGCTACTAAACTTTATGAATTAAGTTTAATACTACAAGCCAAAATATCTTTGTTTTTCCACTCTCTGCAACCTTAAAAATATTACTGCTGGAATTACTTTGTGAGTCAAGCCTTAGGTTTCAAATGTGACTGTATTTGTCCAAGTTGGAGAGTTTTCGTTTTCAATTAGACTGAAGCACAGACACAATACAGGTGATAAGTGCTTATTCAAAAGTAAAAATATAAAGTCGGGCGTGGTGGCGCACGTTTGTAATCCCAGTACTTTGGGAGGCGGAGACCAGAGGATCCGGGTTCACGGCCAGCCTCAGCTCTCTTTCTCTCTCTCTCTCTCTCTCTCTCTCTCTCTCTCTCTCTACTTAGTGAGGCCCTCCGCA
>PVJS01063233.1:0-10537 GCA_004027185.1 Glis glis | reverse complement strand
GGGAGGCGGGGAGGAGGGACACCAAGAGCTGTGTGTATGTATGTTAACACCAAACTGATACTCATTGTGATGTGAGACTACAATGCACCAATAAAAACATAAAAAAAGGGTTATATTCCTTCTGGAGGCTCAAAGAAAGGATGTTCCCTGCCTCAGCAACTTAGTGAAACCATCAGCAACTTATAGCCTGTTTCAAAATTAAAAATTATAAAGGGCTAGGGTTATAGAGGTAGAATGGCCCTGGGTGTGATCTCCAATGACAACCCCAATAAAAAACAAAGACAAAATATATGGTCCTTTCAATGGATAGTGCATGGAGGATTGGGGATAAACTCGGTGGAGCCAAAAATGCTACACCTAGAGTCTGTAGATGGGCTACTAAACATCAGTGAGGGGAACACTTACCCATAAGACCACTGGATTTGCAGACCCCTGGGAGCTTGGAAAAGGCTGAGACTCACTGGAAAGTAGAGACAGGACTTGGGTAATCTTGATTTGGAGGAGAGGCACAGGGGTCTAAAAACAGGACCCTAAGTATACAAAATCTCCTGCTAATGTTGCGAGTAAGAGGACATGTCACGTGATTGACCTGGAAATATAATTGAAAGGATTAAGGACTATGAAGGTGGGGAATCAGTGATGGCGATTACTTCCCCACGAGGCATGTCTCCTTCCATCATAACTTCAATCTTGAAAAACAGGAGCACAGTGACGGAAGCTGTTAAAGATCTGCTTCACTGAAGGCAACAGAACTAACTAAAACTCTAGAAGGGCCTCTTTCAGATGTAAAGAAAAATCCAGTGACCTGGATTAAAGATGAAACATAGAAGCATACCCCTCTCAGCACTGTGACCATCAGGGCCAAAGTAAAAAGTCTGTTTGTGATGTTGAAATAAAATGCTGGATTCAATTATGATGTTGAATTTAGTGCTAGCTCTAGGTGGTTTCACAATTCAAGAATCCTTATTTATTGCATGATGTGAACTTGAGTGGTGAGTCAGTGGGCACTAATATGAAGGCAGCCGAAGAATCTTTGGAAACTCTGGAAAGGTTGATTGTGGAGGAAATTACTTGTCAGAAACAATCTTCCAATGTGGATGAAACCTCACTATTTTGGGAACAGATGCCTGAAAGGAGCTTCATCCATTAAATGGCCAAGGCAGCGCCTTGTTTCAAGACTTTTAACAATGGCACTTGAGGACGCTATTGCAAGCTTCATATTGAAACCTTTTATGATCTGGCACAGTGAGAACCCCAGGGCCTTAAAGCTTTTCAGTGAGCGCACACTGTCAGTGTACTACAGGAACAGTAAGAAGTCACAGATAACCCAGCTCCTCTTCCAAGATGCCCTCCTGAATTATTATGCCAGCAAAATCGAGAATTGCTCTTTTAAGAATAATAGAGCTTTCAAGTCCTATAAGGTCCATTCCTGGTAAATGGCCATTATAGGTATAGCTTATTTATGTCATATTTTTACTGTACCTCGTTCACATTTAGGCATATTTAGATAGCACAAACACCTACCCTTGTATTACAATGGCTTACAATATTCAGTATAGTAACATGCTATACAGTTTTATAGCCTTGGAACAATAAGCTATACTATATAGCCTAGATATGTGTAACATCTAGGTTTGTGAGTACACTGTGAGATGTTCTCATGATGAAAATTGCCTAACAATGCATTTTTCAGAGTAAATAAGGTACATTGTAATATTTTGCTTATTGTTGATAATGCTTCCACATATCCTCCTTTTATTGGTTATTTTCATCCTGATATCAAAGTGTCCTCTCCCCCACCATCATCACTTCTTTCATACAACCATCAGTTCAAGGAGTCACAGCAGCTCTGGGGACCTACTGTCTTGGGAGGACGTTTGACCATGCTATTACTGTGACTGAGGAAGACACTGATGCAATCCTGGGAGGATTCCAACTTCTAAGACTACACCAAGAACCTTGCTTAGGCTTGGAGTAATGTCACCAAGGGATGTAAGATAGCATTTGGAGGAAGACACTCAAGAGGTTTGTCCTTGACTTCAACTAGAGGTTGCAAAAATCAATAAGGCTTTGTTGAGATGGTGAGAAACGTTACCTTGAGTGTGGGAGAGGAGCTCCTCGTGGTGATTGCTGAGGAACTAACAAGGAGTTGATGGAACTGAAATAGGAATGCAGAGCTGAAGAAGAGGAGAGAGGAAAATAAATTGCAGGATAAGAAAAAGAATTCTCCAAGAAAATTCACAGTGAAGGGTTCATTAGAAGTTTCTGCAGACAGTGACTAGCTCCTTAAAATGCTGGAAAGCATTGACCCCCACACCAAAAGGTTTTCATTCCTAGAGAGGAAGGTTCATGGTGCATTATCTTCTTACAAGCAAATCTATGATGAAAAGAAGTAAACCAAACAAGCCACTGTGGACATATTTCCGGAAAGATTGACACGTCCTCAAGAACAGCCTTAGGCAGGTTCTTCAGGGGGATTCCAGAATAAGGCATTGCTATCACAAAATGACAGCTCTGTCGTGCATGTTATTTATTACCTCTGAATACCTTCTGGGGGGACAATATGTACATCTGGAAGATAGTAATGTTCATGATCTTAAACCTGTGTAGGCCTAGATTAAAGTGTGTGTTTGTGTCTTTTTTTTACTGAAAAACATTTATAAGGTACAAAAATCAAAAAATTTCAAATAGAAGAAAATTGTACATAATAAGCATATAAGAAAACAAAATACTTTTGTACAGTTGTAATTGAATAGATTTTTCCTGTCATGAATATTGTGAAATATAATTTCAAATTTTAAAATTATTATCCATTGGACTATTTTGGCATTTAGAAATGAAATGATTATTTAGCATTCCATTTTTTCTTGAATCTGTCAATCGGAGAGCAGATGATACATCTTGAAAATCACTTACTTTAAAACTGTGATGAATGAGACAACTATTTTAAATGATTTAGATTAGTTCTTAATGTCATCTGAAGAATCTAGTGGATTTTAATTCCTTTTACTTGACTAGAAGGCTCACATTTATTTCATTTTGGTGCCCTATTTGTTGTTTGTTACTAGAAGTAAATAATTTGCATTACATACATATTTTTCTTCAAGTTTATGTGACATATGGTAAATACGTTTTGCCTTGTATGTATACAACATGGATATTTTTAAACAATCACATTTCCCTCAGTAGCAATACTCATATAATGCCTGAATATTGGAAGGCAGCAAGTGTATCTGTTAAAATTTGATAAAGTCACAGGTCTTACAGACAGTTCTCTCATTGTATACAACTTTATCTCCAAAAGCATTTGTAAGTCCTGGAAGCCTGTTTTTACTTCTTTTTTTAACACCAAATACTTCATGCAGTATTCAATTTTACAGAGTTCTCTTTTCAAGCTAGGCTAGCAATCAGGCTTGTATCTCCAATGAACTTTCAATTTTCTGCTAGCAGATTTTCCACTTCATAGCTCACCTTTAACAAATTTTGCTTTAGCTTCTTAGAGATATTATCAGCTCCATTGCTTATTTTGTTTGATTTTTCCTCCATATTTAAGCCACATGCTAAACAATATTGGAAGAAGTGAAGTTATGTTATTCCTCCCTATTCTGTTCTATACATCCTTTAGCTCAACAAGCACAAATATGTTTAAGAATCAAGACATGAAATTGCCTTCATTTCCCAACTGAATTGGAACAATCAAGGAAATAATATTTAAAGATAAAACAAAATTTAAAGAACTATCATTTCCAAAAGGGTAACACATATCAATTTGAGAAATTGTGTTTTTCCACAGTATGACATGAAAACAGACAAATTTGAGGACAATAAACAAACAAACAAAAAAAGAAGCATACTTTCTGGCACATTCTGAATTTGAATTTCGTATTATAGACAATCTGTATTAAGCAATGTCCTAAGAGTTATGGATCCACTTAAGGAAAATCCAACTTTCTTATTGATTCGATCATATTTTCCAAGTTACCAAATAAAGTTCGATTGTGCCACTCCAGAAAATTATGGTTTGGATTTAGAGCATTCCCCAAAAGGTCATGTATTGAAGGTGTGGTCTCCAGTTCAGTAGTGTTCAGAAGTGGGGATTTGGGAAGTGATTGGATCATGAGGGCTCTGGCCTCCTCAGTGGATGAATCCATGGATAGCTGAATGGATGACTGGGAGGAGGTGGAAAGGGTAGGCAGGTAGGGCCTGGTTCAAGGAAGTACAGTGATAAGACATACATGCACATAGCACTTGGGGTCATGCCCTTGAGGACTCTTTTTCTTGGCCTCTCTGTCTCCTGTGCTCTTTCTCTCTCAAATTTGTGGCTGCAATGAGCTGAACAGCTTTCCTCTGTCTTGCCCTTCTACCATTATGTTTCTGCCTTGGAGCCAGCTGACAATGGACTGAAATCTCTGATACTGTGAGTCAAAATAAATCCTTCCTCTCCTTAACTTGTTTTATTTTTCACATAATTTTTACAGCAACAAAAAGATGACTAACATACCAGAGCATTTATTTACTTTGGATATCGATAGGTAACATTCTCATTTTATTTTGTGGCTATTAAACTGAATAATTCTCCACAGGTGCCAACCTCGATTTTATTCTATTTGCCTGTAACTGAGAATGTGTTGAGGATGAAGCTTTCTCATGCAAAAGAAAACCTTGCCAATAGGCACAGTGTTTATATGAGTAATCAGGTGGAGAAGATTTGGGATTTTACTATGAGAGTTCTTAATCAGTGAATGGTGGTAAGGTGGGATACTACAGGCTCTGGTGGCTGCAGACATTGTTTGCAGTAGATAACTGTCCATGACTTCTGGACAGAGCTTAAGGATACTTTCTCATGTTTCCTAGCTTCCTTGGAGGCAGCAGGTTAGAATTTCTCTGATCCGATGTAGTGAATTAGTACATGAACATTTTATTCCCTAGGAATCAAGTGAACACAGTTTTGTTGTAGGCACAGACCTTGCCAAATAAAAGAGAAAAGCTTTGGGTTGGGAATGGTGGGTTATGTTTGTAATCTCAGCTACTTGGGAGGCTGAGGCAGGAAGATTGTAATTTTGAGGCTAGCCTCGCAAATTTAGTGAGACCCTGTTTCAACAAAAAGGGAGAGGTGGCTGGGGGTGTTGCTCAGTGGTAGAGTGCCCCTGGGTTCAATCCTCAGTACTGGGGGCAATAAAAAGCTTTGGTATTTTCTTTTTTTAAAATATACTTTTAATGGTGCATTGTAGTCTCACATCATAATGTAGTTCAGAGTGATAAGACATACATGCACACAGCACTTGGTGAGCTTACCCAAAACCCCTCCCCACTCCCTCCCCTTCCCCATACATGATATTGAGATTGGAGCTTTGGTATTTTCTATGGAACTAATGAATGCTTAAATGTGTGGTTCTGATATGCAAGAAAATTAACATGAGTCACTTGGAAATCTCAATGCTTTCTAGGGGTGAAGATCATTATGAAAGTCAAGTTTATTGAGTTTGGAAAAATAGGAACTACTTTCTCTGTTCAATAGAGTTTGAGAAATTAGACTAAGTTGTAAAGGATTTACCTTGGGTTTGAGGTCTGTAGAGCAGCTTTCCTTTGAACGCTGTCTGGTAATGGTTTCCAAGTAGGTAAATTCTTATATTTCTTCTCATAGTCTCTGAAGATTCTTCCTTTAGTAATTAGAAGAGAATATGTATCTTTCTTTTTTGCATGTGTGTGGTACTGGGGATTGAACCCAAAGGCATTCTACCTCTGAGCCACATGCCCAGCCCTATTTTTTTAATTTTGAAGCAGGGTCTCCCTAAGTTGCCAAGTAAACAGGTCAGGGATTGCTAGAGTAACAGAACTCAGAACACATATGTGGTAAAGGGGGACTTATCAAATCAGCTTACAGTCCAAAGCAGTGTAGTCCCAAGTTTCTGACTGCACATAGAGAGCCGGAGGAACCAACAGCTGGTCGAGTGGCCCAAGACCTGGCGTCTCAGAATCCGAGTGACTGCTAATTCAGTCCCAGTCCAAGAAGGAAAGGCCAGGAAACTCTCCAGAGAAATGATGGTTAAGGTCCAGTTTGAAGAACTGAAGGCCAATATTTCAGAAGAGAGCAGATGCACTTTCCTCAGGAAGAACCATGCATTCCTTTACATGGTTTTCTCCTTCTTTTATCCAGGTCCTGTGCCTATCAGAACCATGCTGCCTACATTCAGGGCAGGTCTTCCCTTCCAATCTGCCATTACATAAACCAATCGTCTCATCAACATACTCAAAGTCACATAATTTTAGATGTTTCATGATCCAGTCAAGTTGACAAGCCAGACTAACCATTACACCAAGGCCTTGAACCTGCTGTCCTATCTCAGCCTCCCAAGTACTAGAATTACAGGTGTACTACAGCACACTCGGCTTATTTGTTTATTTCAAATGCCAGTTTTCTTTCATTCTCATATTTGAGGGTGTTTATTTCAATGAAAATAAAGATTATTTTTTACAAAGACCTGTCTCTATAAAACAACCATCCATTTATCACTTTAATTTGTAACATGTCACAAATACCTTTTAATCATCCTGTTGACAATTGACAATATTGTTATTTGTACTTTTAAAATTGAGTCATACTATATTATTGATGTCAAGACAACTTAATTTAAGATGTTAGAGATTTTTTTTTTCTTTTGCAGTACCAGGGATTGAACCAAGGGGCGTTCTACCTCCGCGCTACACCCCCGGCCCTATTTTTTTTCATACTTTATTTTTTTGAAACCAGGTCTCACGAAGTTGCGGAGGGCCTCACTAAGTAGAGAGAGAGAGAGAGAGACAGGGAGAGAGAGAGAGCGAGCTGAGGCTGGCCACTAACCCGGATCCTCCGGTCTCCGCCTCCCAAAGTACTGGGATTACAAGTGTGCGCCACCACGCCAGGCAGAGATTGTTTTTAATGATGAATTTAGGAGAGGTTTTGTAGAAAAATACTATGCTCGAACACACTGCTGCCATTCAGAAACATTTTGGCAAAGGATATTCTGGGCAAGGAGAATGCAAAACATTCCCTTACTCCCACATTTACCCATAAGGTTACGTTGGCCAAATTTCCTTAATACACATTTCTCCACCACGTTTTTGAACACAAGTAATGAATGAAAAGAAGAAACATTGATAGGTATTTACTATTTTCAAACTTTTTGTGTTCTACCCCTGAGCTGCAGCAAAGGAAATGTGAGCCAGGCATTTGCCTGTAAGGGACAAGAGAACATGACCACTGTAATTTCACTGTGAATATGTTCCTCATTGATTTCTTTAGTGGTAATTTTGTGCCCAGCTATGCAAATTGTGCTATTGTTAATTGATGGAAAGATGGTTGTAAAGATTTGTAATTGATTGTTGCCTTAAATCCTGGCTTTTGGTCTCTGCCTTTGACATTTAAGTCCTTCCAAGCATGCATGTAAAATGCATACCTGTTTTTTATAAAAAATGGAAATTTATCTAATATTCTCTTTAATGAACTCATGTAGCACTCCTGGGAATTCTTTCATATTTATTTGTTCTAGTAGATATGTAAAGGTAACACTTTTAATTTGCATTGTCTCAATAACTAGTAGTTTACGGAATCTATTGTGTTTGTTGGTCACTCATTTATCTCCTTTAGTGAAATATCTGTTAAAATTTTAGCTCAGTTTTCATTTGTTCTTATTGTATATATTCCTTATATATTGTTAATATAATTTCTTTATCAGATATATGTTTTTTAAATCTTTCCCTCATTCTGAGGCTTTCTTAACTGTATCTTTGAAAGATCAAAAGGTTTTTTCTTAATTTAATAAAAATCCATTTGTTATTTTTAAACTTAAATAGTATGTGTGTATCTTGATTAATAAATCTTTGCCTATCCTACTTCACAAAGTTGTACTCTTGTTTTCTTCTTGACATTTTAAAGTTTTTCCTATTTTTAAGTCTATGATCCATTTGCATTAATTTTTTGTACTGTGTAATGAAATTGTAGAGGTTCATTTTTGTTCCCATAGGATATATAATTTTCCAGTAAAATATACAAAAGCATTATCCTATCTTACATTTAATTACTTGAGTAGCATTGTCTCAAATCAACAAACCATTCAAGGGTGTGATTTTCTTTGTTGGAATTTCCATTCGGTTCCACTGGTCTATATGTCTATTCTTATGATGATACCTAAATTCTTTTTTTTTATGTGTGTGGTACTAGAGCTTGAACCCAGGGACCTTTTTACCTCTGAGCCACACCCCAATCCTATTATATTTTTTGTTTTGAAGCAGGGTCTCACTAAATTGCAGAGGGCCTCACTAAGTTCCTGAGGCTGTTCTTGAACCTGTGATCCTCCTGTCTCAGCTTCCCAAGTACTGGGATTAGGATGCACCACCATGCCTAACTTATACCCAAATTCTTGGTAATTAGTCTTGAAATCTGTTAGTATAATTATTTTAACCATTAATATGGGTATTTTTCATGCTTGATTTTGATATGTTCAATCCACCTTGCATTCCTGTGATAAGTACCACTTGATCATAATGTATTCCATTGTATATATTGTGGATCCTCTCTCCAGTACTTTTCCTTCCAGAATTCAATGTCTCTTTACTCACTGCAGATTCTTCACATTCAATCTTCTGGTTCCACTCACCAGGAAAACTGAGGTTTTTCTATTGTTTTCTCCTGCATATCTGGATCAACTTTGCCAAGAGTACAGCAAAAAAATTAATTTACTGTGTGTAGCTTTAGTTTACAAAGCATAGACTACCAAACAGAGTGGAATGCTTCTGTTCTCTTTCCAGAATTTTTTGGGTAACTTCTTGATGTATATGTCCAGACTTTATATTTGCTATCTATAGAAGGAAAAGTCTCGTGAAATCTTAATGAACTATTACCTAAAACTAAATGTCTATTTCAATTTCTATCTTTTATTTGTATTCATTGTTGTTGTTATAATAATTATTATTAATATTATGTTACTGGGGATTGATCCCAGGGGCATTCTACTTCCAAGCTACATCCTCAACTCTACTTTCTATTTTTTTATTTTTTATTTTGAAACAGTGTCTTAAAAAGCTACTGAGAGTCTTGCTAAGTTGCTGAGACTGACCCCAATCCTGCGTTCCTACTGTCTCAGCCTTCCACATACTGGTGACATATTTTGACCTCTTCATTGTCCAATAATTGAGAGTTGCGGGGAAACAGATGTAAATTCAATATATTTTATACCTATATAAGAGTCCATATTCTCCAAACATATAATGAACTGCCCACAATGATATTGAGTTTATTCATAACTCTATTATCTTACCATACTTTTGAGTGTGTTTTATTTGAAAGGCACAATTCTCTAGTAGAGGCTAGCCAGAAAAGTGAAAAGAATTGTACAGAATAAATTTATTCATGAGCAATGTGTTCTAACAAGTCACCCTATTAACTGAAGCCAATCCTAAAAATTTGTAAATCAAAGAAATAGCAACTTTTAATTCCACAGTTTTCCACAATTTGTGATTCATTTTAGTGAATCTGGGTCAAACATTTGCATGCTAATCCTTCATAATGCTTATAAAAATCGATTTCATTCCTAGATTTTATAAAGTTTATTGAAAACTTGTAGTAGTGTGGTTTATATTTGGTGTGGTAGTTGTGTCTGGCACAGGATAGGGAGATTATTTGGATTACTGAGTAAGCCAAATCTACTGGATAATCCAGATATTTGAAAGACCACTTAAAAGAAGAGAACTGGCTAAGTGTGGTGGTGCACACCTACAATCCCAGCTACTCAGCACGTAGAGGCAGGAGGATTATAAATTCAACACCAGCCTGGGTAGCATAGCAAGATGCTATCTCAAAGTAAAATCATGAGAAGGGCTGGGGATGCAGCTCGGTAGTTGGAAAGAAAAAGAAATAGAAGAAAAAAACAAGAAAATGAGGACTATCTCCAGCAACAGCAAGAGAGACGTGATAGAGGGGAAGTTAGAATCCAAGGGTGAGAAGGGTTTGATGTACTGTTGTTTACTGTGAGATGTACAGGTCCACAGACAAGGAGGTGAAGAGAGGCCTCTAGGAGGTAAGGATGGCCTTGAGCACACATCCAGGAAGAAAAGGGTAATTCAGTCCTACAGCTACAAAAAAATGGAATCTGTTGTTTATGTGAATGGACTTGGAAGCAGATAATTTTTAGACTTCAGATAAGAGTTTGTCTGGCTGACACCATGGTTTCTGCCTTGGAAGTCCCCGAGTAGTTGACTCAACTGAGCCTGCCAGACTTGACTTGTAGGTACATAAACACAGTTCCTTTGAGCCAATAAATTTGTAGTGATTTGTTATAAGAGCAATAAAAAAATCAACATGAAGAAGAAGAAATCTTTAGATGGACAAAGAAGGTGACCTAACTGAGGGAGTTGGGCGGGGAGTGGAGGGAAACACACTATAGCACATGATGTACATACACAAACCTATAAGACTCAATCACTATCTGGAGCATGAAAGGGAGGGAAGGGGGAGGGAATAGGGTGGGATTGGAGGGAGGGCTAAATGTGCAATGTGTGC
>PVJS01063232.1:0-10537 GCA_004027185.1 Glis glis | reverse complement strand
GAGAGAGAGAGAGAGAGAGAGAGAGAGAGAGAGAGAGAGACAGGGAAAGAGAGAGCGAGAGAGAGAGAGAGAGCGAGAGAGAGAGAGAGCGCACTGAGGCTGGCTGCAAACCCGGATCCTCCGGTCTCCGCCTCCCAAAGTACTGGGATTACAAGCGTGCGCCACCACGCCCGGCCTCAGCCTTATTTCTTATTCTTTATTTTGAAACAGGGTCTCACTAAGTTGCCGAGAGCCTCATCAAGTAGCTGAGGCTGGCCGTGACCCTGAGACCCTCCTGTCTCAGCCTCCCAAGTACTGGGATTACAAGCCTGCGCCACCACACCCAGCTCTGAGGGGGCCCTGTTTGAGCACTGGGAGGAGTTGGATTACTAGAGAAAAGCTGAGAGGAGCAGAGGGGACGTCAGAGGAGGGTGGTGACAGCCCTCTCCCTGCTGCAGCCTCTCAGCCTGTCTCCCTGTGGAAAAGGACTCCGCTGGAGCTGGCCAGCTGGCTACTCATCCTGGCTCCTAAGGACCATCTCTAAGAAGGAAAAAGGAAGAGGCAAATTCTCTTCTGGCCTCTTGGCACCACCAAAGGCATTCTTGGACCAGCCTCCCCACAGGCCCTGCTCACCCTCCCTGACCCTGCTCTTCTAACCCATCCTTCAGCCCAGCTCCCTTCCTCTCCCTGGGGGCTCTGCCTCCCTCGCTCTGTGAAAGGCTGTGCCACACTGCTTTCCTTCACAGTCCCTCCTGCAGCACCCCCTCCCCGTGCAGAGAGCGCCGCATCTTACTCCTCCCGTGCATCCCAGATCTCTCTGAGCTATCAAGTGAAAGAAACCTGTGATGATCTTATTTCACAGATGGTGAGACTACACCTTAGAGAAGTCATAGAAGTTGCTCAAGGGCACACAACTGAGAAGTTGCAGTTAGGATTCTGCACAGGTCTGTCTCACTCTGAACCACAAATGCCTTCCATCCCAATGCCCTTGCTGTCCAGTGCAGCCTGGGCACACTGCAGGGGCTCAAATCACACCCAAATGCAGGCTGGTGATGCGTGGGACCCACCGAGCTGGGTAAGAGGCTGCAAGGCCTCCCGCTTGGGCTTAGCAGCCTTTTTCCTGGGACCCCGAGCCCAGGATTCTCAGCTGTAAGCCTCAACCCTGCTACCAAGGGAACTGCCAGCATTGCAGCTCAGTTTTTTTTAAGGCATTCAGCATATCAGCATAAAGGCCCCAGAATTATTGCTGTAGCAATCCTGTCAATGATTCCAGAAGCATCTGTATGCAGTCTCTTCCACCCCCTCTTCTCTGCAGCTTCTCTTCTAACCTCACCAGCAGAGAATTGGGAACATTAATCCTGACCTTATTATTTGCTAATTGCTTGTAGCACACAATTAGTACCTAATTAACATAAAAACATAGAATTTTAGCACCCAGAAAGGCCCAGAAATTATCTAGATCAACCCACGCTCTTTTAGGAGAGGAAAACACCAGAGGTAAAGTGATTTGCCCAAGGTCACACAGCAAGTTAGTGCGAGATCTAGGACAGCAACCAAGTTCCAGGCCTCTTGGTGTCTTGTCCACTCCCCTCGCTGTTTTTTCAGTTGTCACAGTGCGCGGGGGTCGGGACCAGGCCTTGCTTTTGTTTCGATGTCATCTAGCACAGGTGCAGGTCACTAGTCCTCCTGAATAGCCACAGCTCCCTGGAGCCCACCATGTGTCATAGGCTGTGTGTCCTCGATCTGCACAACAACTCTGAGAGGAGAACACTGCAATACCATTTACAGACGAGGAAAGAGGCCCAGAGAGTTAGGAGCTGGAACACAGCAAGAACCTGCGATCGAATTCACGTCTTTGAGTCTGAAGCCCCTGTTCTCACTGCACTTCCTGCCTGCCCCCTCTGCAGCCCCCATCCCATAGGCCTCCACATTTCACTCCTTTTGTTCTGCTCAATAGCTAGAGTAGTCAAAGAAGCTTTTGGAGACGAAGATGGCAGAGGTATCCTTTGTAAGCATGCTCCATCTTCCCACCCTCCCCTGCCCAGCATCTCCTCCGCATCCCACCTGATCATGGTCAATATCAGCATCTCCTGTGATCACAATCCTCTTTTCAATCCGGGTCTCTGAAATCCCACCTTTAACAGTCTGTAACCAAAGGGAGGTGGTCACATGAGATCAGCAATGTAACAAGAAAGAAAAACAAAGCAGCAAAGATTATTCTGAAAGTTGCATTCCAAATTTTAACCTACTGCCAGTACTGCATAGGATGGCTTCTCATCCACCTGTCCAAAACCTTGGGAGAGCTCACATGAGCACACCTCTCCCTGTGGACTGCTGAAATCTTTAATGAGCTAATCACAAAGACATAGCTCTCTAAACAAGTGTTTCTCTTTGTCCTTCTCTGATGTATTGTATCTGATTATTTTCAGGAGGAAAAAAAATCAGAAGACTGAACAAAAAACATCATACAACTTGAAATTGGGATCTTTTATTTTAAAGCACTTTCATATTATTGATGTCAAAAGACCCTCAAAGAATCTCTTGAAGGTGAGTAGGTTTCCATGACGGAAGAGGAAAACCAAGATCTACACACATTAAATAATTGACTTCCAGTCATCTGTGCATTGACAGAGCTTGGTCAAGAACTTATGTATAAGAAAACTCATTTTCCCCCAGTGCTACAGCAAACATGGATTGCCTGATTTTCTGGGGGTAGTTCCAATTTTAGATATTTTGTTCCTGTTGTTTCCTATAAGCTGTATTCTAGTAATTCTAATATTTCAGCATCTAAACTACAGTTCCCACCACATTGATCCTGGACATGACGTAAGAATTCTGTCAGATCCAAAATTCTGATTTTTTTTTTTTGTGTGTGTGTGTATGTGTGTGGTACTGGGGATTGAATCCAGGGACATTCTACCTCTGAGCTATATCCCCAGTCCTATTTTTATTTTGAAACAGGGTCTTGATAAGTTGATGAGAGTCTCACTACTTGCTGAGGCTATCCTTAAACCTGTGATCCTCCTGTCTTAGTCTCCCAGGCTACAGGCATGTGCCACCACGCCCGGCTGGGAATTTTGATTTTTGACTTGAAAAATATAGTTGTATTACAATACCAACAACCCCTTAAGCTGGTGTGTGTGTGTGTGTGTGTGTGTGTGTGTGTGTGTGTGTGTTGGGAATTGAACTAGGGCCTTGCCCATGCTAGGCAATCGCTCTACCACTGAGGTACATATATCCCCAGCCCAAGCTGATTTTTGGTTTATTTATTTATTTATTTATTTATTTATTTATTTATTTATTTTTGGTGCTAGGGATTAAGCCCAAGGGCATTCTACTTCTGAGCCACACCCCCAGCCCTATTTTATTTTTTATTTGAAAACAGGATCTCACTAGGTTGCTGAGAGCCTTGCTAAGTTGGTGAGGCTGGCTCTGAATCTGTGATCCTCCTGTCTCAGCCTCCTGAATACTGGGATTACAGGCGTGCATCACCACGCCCGGCTCTCTAGGTTTATTGCTGGGGAAAGCAGCAGGGCTCTTCCACCGTGGCCACTTGGAATAATTGGTCTCAATAGGGATGGAGCCGAAAAGCTTTGCTGATGAACCGGGGTCATTCTCCCCAAGGGGCAGCAGCGAGCTCAGCAAGCATGGACTCCACGAGGAAGCTCTAGCAGGTCTGTTACCTTGGTAATCTGAGTTGTGGTGGTGCTGCTTGTGGTCTCGGATGTGATGGTCTGAGCTGTCAGCAAGACCCCTGGGTCCAAGTCCCCGTTGCTGTCATCGGTCTGCAGAAGAAAGCACACCTCATCATCATGCCTCTCAGGAAGCCTTGTGGGCAAGTTGCAGGCTGCATCTTTGCTCTTCAGCTGTGCATTCTAATGCAAAAATCCAATTCCCTTCCAGTGACCTCTTAATTCATAAATAGAATAAATCCCTTGGGAACAAGGCTCCTACAAAAGTTGGAAGGATACCGTTTCCTTAGCACTGGTTCAATGACAGGAACAGATCAGAAAGTGAAAACAGGAGTGTAGCCACGGGATCAACAGAGCGACAGCGCCTGTACACACAGGCGCAGCATTTCATAGTTCACAAATGGCTTCTACTTAACCAGGCCTTAAGCATGTTAGGTAAGCGCTCTACCACTGAGCTACACCCCCAATCCCACACGTGGTTTATAAAACATCTTTATTAGCCGGGTGTGGTGGCGCACGCTCGTAATCGCAGTACTTGGGAGGCTGAAACAGGAGGATTACAGGTTCACGGCCAGCCTCAGCTACTTAGTGAGGCTCTCTGCAACTTAGTGAGACCCTGTTTCAAAATAAAGACTAAAAAACAGGGCTGGGGGTGTAGCTCAGAGGTAGAATGCCCCTGGGTTCAATCCCCAGTACTGAAAAAAAAATCTTTATTAAGCTGGGCATGGTGGCACATGCCTGTAATCCTAGTACTTGGGAAGCTGAGACAGGAATTATTGCAGGTTCAAAGTCAGCTTCAGCAACTTAGCGAGGCTCTCAGCAACCTAGCAAGACTCTGTTTCCAATTAAAAAATAAAATAGGGCTAGGGGTGTAGCTCAGAGGTAGAATGCCTCTGTGTTCAATCCATAGCACCACATACATACACAAAAACTTTATTAATGCTCATACCAGACCTGTGAAATTAATAGAAAGGGCAGAGATTATCAGCACCCCCCATTAGGAAAATTTAGGCTTAGAAAGGTGAATGATTTGGCTCCAGTTTCCCACCTTGGTTTTTAAAGATGGTCTGAGAATCTTCGGCTCCCTAAGCCCCAGCAAGGACCTGTCCCACTTCTTTCTGTAAAGTTTTACCCTATGATGCAGAACCTATTCCTACCTTAGCAACTATAAGGTTAAGCCTTTCCTGCCTTGGATGGTGTATAAACAGCAGATCAGAACAGAGAACAACTGCCTCTCACTAATTTGGGGGCAAATGCCAGGCTACATACATAACTAATCTATGTGAAGAACAAGGGCCGGGGCTTCCTATCATTTATCCAGAGCTCATCATATCATAACTAAAACAACACATGAACAGGCTGAGAAATTATGTTAGCAAAAAGGAAAAGAAATGGTTGGCAGTGACCAAGGTCAGCCTGACAAACAGTTATCAACAAATACTTGGCCTGTTAGAGCTACTGGAATGCTCATGACCAACAAGGAAAGAAACTGGAAAAGGAGGATGGGGTCTACCTATGGCAACATGCTTTGCAAGTAATGGTGGCCTAAAATACTTTGGACTGGTATTAGAGGGAGATTTCAAGAATTACAATTATTTCATAAAGAACCCTGTAGCAAAAATGTGTTGGGTTACTATTTTTCTCTGCCTCTTTATGTAAATCGTTTGTATTGTAAGCAAAGGCCACTTTTTTTTTGTACTGGGAATTGAACCCAGAGGCATTCTACCTCTGTGCTACACCCCCAGACCAATTTTATTTCTTATTTGGAAACAGGGTCTCACTAGGTTGCTGAGAGCCTTACTAAATTGCTGAGGCTGTCCTTGAACCTGCGATTCTCCTGTCTCAGCCTCCCAAGTACCAGGCTTACAAGTGTGCGCCACTATGCCTGGCCTTTTTTTTTGAGATGTGGTCTCATTATGTTGCCTAGGCTAGCCCTTAGCTCCTTAACTCTTGGGCTCAGGCAATCCTCTTGCCTCAGCCTCCTAAGAAGCTAGGACTACACATGTGCAACACTGTGCCCAGCATTATTTTTAAGAGTAGGACCACATTTCATTCAGTCAAAACTCAGATATTAGAAGGAGGGGCAGATAGAAGAGAAGAGAATTCGGAAGGAAAAGAGAATTAGGAAGGAGCAGAGTCCTTGGTGGGGTTTCTCTGCAGGTGGGTGTCGGGATAAAACCAAAGAGAAGGAACATCAATGTGACACCTAAGTCTCTTTGTGTGTGTATGTGTTGGGGGAATACTGGGGATTGAACCCAGGGCACTCTACCTCTGAGCTACACCCCCAGTCCTTTTTATTTTATTTTTGGTACGGAGGATTGAACTCAGGGGCATTCTACCTCTGAGCTACACCCCTAGCCCTTTTTATTTTATTATTTGGAAACGGGGTCTCACGAAGTTGCGGAGGGCCTCACTAAGTAGCTGAGGCTGGCCGCGAACCCGGATCTTCCGGTCTCAGCCTCCCAAGTACTGGGATTACAAGCGTGCACCACCACGCCCGGCTAGAGCTTCTCTTTTATAAACCTGTCACCGTCTCTACTTCCCCCCACTTCTCCACTCTCTTTTCTCTGGCTGAAAAAGGTAGAAATGGAGGAGACCCTTTGATGGTTGTCTACTTCCATTCTCCTCACATGGGGTTTCTTTTCCTCAATCTTTTAACCAACATCCCTCAAAATGATACTGTGGCTTTTGACAATTGCTTATCAACATCCCTGTATCCTATAAGCCAGAAATTCTTCTCACAGGTGCCTCAGCAATTTAGCGAGACCCTGTTTCAAAACAAAAAATAAAAAGGGCTATGGGTATAGCTCAGAGGTAAAATGCCCCTGGGTTCAATCCCCGGTACCAAAAATTAAATAAATAGATAAATAAGTAAATGTTTTTGATATGTATACACTACAAATTTCAAAACCTTCAAAATAGTGTACAGTGAAGTCAGTCTTCCTTCGACTCTTGATCAAAGTCCCACAATTCCAATCTTACTCATCAGAGGCCACCAGACTTCGTGTTATTGTATTTTAGTTTTAGTTTTTGGAGTACCCATTTAGAGAGAGTATGTTGCGATCCAAGCCTACACAGGCAAAGCTCTTACATACACAGCTATATATACTTCCCCTTTCCCTTCCACCAGCAGTAGCATATTATTCACACCATATTGCACCATGCTTGTTCATTCACAAATTTATCACGTAGATGGTTCCCATCAGAAGCCACACAGAATCACCTTAATTAGATGTTTCATAATTTATTTAACCAGCTCCCTACTGGTGGGTATTTAGGTTGTTTCCATGGTAGTGACAGTTTAAAGGGATTCCTTCCCATATGCAAATAAATCTTTTCTACATCCTCGGGATTACAGTGTACACAATCTTAAAGTAATTTTCTATTCCTTCCTTTTTTAGTACCCTTCACTGCCAAGTCCTCATTCATTCCACCCCCGCTGCTTCCCCCTCTTTCCCAATACTGGGGATCAAGCCCAGGACCTCCTGCATGCTAGGCAAGTGTTCTACCACTGAGCTACACCCCCAGCCCTTTTTAAAATTTTATTTTGAGACAGGGTCTTGCTAAATTGCCCAGGCTGGCCTTGAACATGTAATCCTCCTGCCTCAGCCTCCTGAGTAGCTGGGGTTACAGGTATGCACCACTGTGCCTGGACTTTTTTATCTTTTTACTTTGAATCAGGGTCTTGCTAAATTGCCCAAGCTGGCCTCAAATTTGAAATCCTCCTGCCTCAGGCTCCCAAGTAGCTACGATTACAAGAGTGTGCCACCACATCCAGCTCTCTATCATTTCCTTTGGTTCTTTATGAGCACCTCCCTAGATCTGCCCTAGCCATGTCCTTGTCTCCAGGCCTCTCCCTACTTTAATGTACTTTCAGCACATGGCTTTAGGAATTATCTTACAAGATCGTTGCTTTAATTATGCTACTTTATTACCACCACTAGAAAACTTTAAGTGACTTTTCATTTACCGAAGTCTAATTCTATACTGCAGACCACAGTGAAAGAGAACAGAGAAGCACATTAACACTAACTGAATGTCTATGAATTTGACAAGTCATTTACTGACATCATTTCACCTAATCCTCTTCCAAATTTTGCAATGGTAGGTAGTATTATCCTAATTTACAGCCAAGGAAACAGAAGTTTAGAGAAACTGGCAACTCTTTTTTTTTTTTTTTTTTTTGGTGGTAATGGGGTTGATCTCAGGGCCTTACACATGCTAGGCAAGTGCTATACCACTGAGCTACACCCCCAGCCCTTTGTATTGTTTAACCCTTTACCCTATTTTAGTTTCATTATAGCATTTACCACTATCTGAAATTTATTTATATACTTGTTTATGTGTCTTATTTTGCCTGTTTCTCTTTATTAAAATATAAGTTACAGAAGGGGTAGAGACTGTGACTACCTTGGCTTACTATATAAATGCTTAACAAATAATTTGTTGCAGAAATGAATTAACAGCTCAGTTTATAGAGGAAATAGTTTTTCTTACTTTTGCCTTCTGTGAATAGGAAAAAAAAAAAGATTTAAACATGAAATGAATTCTAGCCCATTCAAATTACCAAAAGTGAAGGGGAAATTTTACTATAAGTAGGAAGTAAAATATTTAAATCCTCATAAGAACACCATGCAGTTGATACTAACATTATGGGCATGGGAGATCAGAGCTATTCAATGACTTATCCAAGTTAGTAAATAGAAGAGCCAGGACTTGAACTCAATTTATTAATTTATTTGACCTAAAGCCCCCCCATTTTTTGTGGCACTGGGGCTTGAAAACAGGTGAATTCTACTTCTGAGCTACACCCCCAGCCCAATTTTTTTTTTTTTTTTTGCGGTACTGGGGATTGAACCCAGGGGCATTCTACCTCCGAGCCACACCCCCAGCCCTATGTTTTATTCTTTATTTTGAAACAGGGTCTCACTAAGTTGCAGAGGGCCTCGCTAAGTAGCTGAGGCTGGTTGTGAACCTGCGATCCTCCTGTTTCAGCCTGCCAAATACTGGGATTACAAGCATACGCCACCATGCCTGGCTGCCAGCCGATTTTATTTTTCATTTTGAAATAGGGTGTCACTAAGCTTCTGCCTTGCTAAGATGCTGAGGCTGGTCTTTTTGGCAAATCTAAAATTTATTAATCATTTCTAATAATCAAGTCAACATTTCTTATTACATATTTTCACTCTTAAGCTTAAGCAAATGTTACAGGTCTCATTGTTACCACTGCAATATATTTACTGTGATGGAAGCAAAACCTGTATCTCAATTTAGCCACATTGACCAATTCTGGACACTGATCATCAATGCCCATCCCCATATAGAATGAGGCTGCTGAGGCTGCTCTTGAACCTGCGATCCTACTGTCTCGGCCTCCCAAGTATTGGAATTACAAGTGTGCGCTACCATGTCTGACAAGCCCTTTTTTTTAGGAGAGAGGATTGAATTTAGGAGCGTTCTACCTCTGAGCTACACTCCAGCCCTATTTTATTTTTTTATTTTGAAACAGGATCTCACTAAGTTGCTGAGGGTCTCGCTAAATTGCTGAGGCTACCCTCAAACCTGTGATCCCCCTGTCTCAGCCTCCCAAGTACTGAGATTACAGGCGTGCGCCACCATGCCTGGCTCCAAAGCCCATGTTCTTTTTTTTTTTTTTAAGCAGTGTCTTGCTAGGTTGATGAGAGTCTCATTACTTGCTGAGGCTGGCCTTGAACCTGTGATCCCCCTGTCTCAGTCTCCCAAGTACTGGGATTACAGACATGCGCCACCACGCCCAGAAAAGCCATGTTCTTAACCACTATACTAGACTGACTTTCCCAAGGGAATTAGGTGGATATAAGCAGTCAGATCCAAGACAATTTTGTTTTTTGTTTTTGCGGTACTGGGGATGGAACCCAGGGGCATTCTACCTCCGAGCTACACCCCCAGCCCTATTTTTTATTCTTTATTTTGAAACAGGGTCTCACGAAGTTGCAGAGGGCCTCACTAAGTAGTTGAGGCTGGCCGCAAACCCAGATCCTCCGGTCTCAGCCTCCCAAGTACTGGGATTACAAGCGTGCACCACCACACCTGGCCAAGACAATTTTGTTTGTTTGTTGGTGCTAGGGATTGAGCCCAGGGCCTTGCACATGCTACGTGCGTACTCTATCACTGAGCTACATCCCCAGCCCTGACAATTTTGCACTTATTTATTTATTTATTTATTTAGGTACTGGGGATTGAACCCAGGGGCATTCTGAACCCAGGGGCATTCTACCTCCAAGCCACACCCCCCAACTGTTTTCATTTTTTATTTTGAAACAGGGTCTTCTTAGGTTTTTGAGAATCTTACAATGTTGCAGAGGCTGGTCTCGAACCTGCGATCCCCCTGTCTCAGCCTCCCAAGAATTGGGATTACAGGCATGTGCCACCATGCCCAGCTCATTTTGCTTTTAATAAAGTATTTTGGGATATTTTTAGATTAATAATCTCTTCTAAAAAGAAATGCCCCAGCGCCGGGCATGGTGGCGCACGCTTGTAATCCCAGTACTTGGGAGGTTGAGACTGGAGGATTGCAGGTTCGCAGTAAGCCTCAGCAACTTGTGAGGCCCTCTGCAACTTAGTAAGACCCTGTTTCAAAATAAAGAATAAAAAATTGGGCTGGGGGTGGATCTCAGAGGTAGAAGGCCCCTGGGTTCAATCCCCAGAACCACACACACACACACACATACACACACATACAAAAAGAACTGTGCTGGGCGTGGTGGCGCACGCTTGTAATCCCAGTACTTTGGGAGGCGGAGACCGGAGGATCAGGGTTCTTGGCCAGCCTCAGCTCTCTCTATCTATCTATCTATCTATCTATCTATCTATCTATCTATCTATCT
>PVJS01063231.1:0-10538 GCA_004027185.1 Glis glis | reverse complement strand
GCACACACCTGTAATCCCAGTACTTGGGAGGCTGAGACAGGAGGATGGCAGGTTTGAGTTCAGCATGTGGTAATTTAATGAGAGCCTGCTTCAAAATAAAAAATAAAATAGGGCTGGGGTGTATCTCAGAGGTAGAATGTTCCTGGGTTCAATCCCCAGTAACACACACACACACACACACACACACACACACACACATACACGCAAAGAAATTAAAAGTAGAATAGAAAATAGCAGAATAGTAGATATAATATGATCTCCTTTCTGTGCATGAAATTTATAGACATTTGCACACGTGTGTGTGTGTGTGTGTGTGTGTGTGTGTAGTGCTTGTGGATAATGCTAGAAAGTATATGCATAGCTCCTTTCAGGGAGTGGGATTTGTCTAGTGAGGGAATGGGGAGTGCTTTTTGTCTATATATCTCTGTATTGTTTTAATGATCATGCAATATTTTTGTACTAAAAATAATGTTAACACCCTAAAAAGGGTGTTAAAATTGAAACAATTTTAGAAGTGATAGCTACTTAAGTATTCTTTAGAAACATTTATTTACTATTTGTTTATTTATTTATTCGTTTATTTATTGGTACTAGAGATTGAACCCAGGGGTGTTCTACCTCCAAGCTATACTCCCAGCCCTTTGAATTTTTTTTTATTTTGAAATAGGGTTGCGCTAAGTTGCTGAGGGTCTTACCAAGTTGCTGAGGCTGGTCTCAAACCTGTGATCCTCCTGTCTCAGTCTCTGAAGTACTGGAATTACAGGCATGTGCATAACAACACGCCCGGCTCAAGCCCATATTTTAATAAAAGTTAAATGTAACTAAAGTTAACTTTTCATAACACTCTGGCTATGTCCTTTCTAATATTTCCCATTTGCAATTCCACCAGTTGGGTTTTCATTCGTGTTCCCCACTAGACTGTGAACTCCATGAAAACCGTGTTTGGCTCATTACTTTGACCTGGGTACCCAGTACCATGCCTGGCAAAAAGGAACTGAATATTTCTGAAGAATGAAGGAAAAATGTTCTATTTCCAATTATGAAGCCATAATGATGCATGTTATGATGCTATTTGTTGAAAAAGGATGTTTATCATGAATCTTTTCTTCTATCAATCACATATGATTCCTAATTATAATTGCTAGACCCTAGATAATAAAAAAGCCTTTCAGAGTCAACCAGTTTACACCTATGCCTCCTGCAGAACTATGCTGAGGTTCCAGTGGAATACAAGCACATCCTTGGGCCGCTGGCGTGGGTAAAGGTGAGGTCATTGTGAGTGTAAGGGGTAAGTGTAGAATAGGCAGGGTGACTGAGGCTTGCTAACACTCCCCCCTTTTTTGGTTTTGCTTTGTTACTGGGGATTGAACCCAGGGAAGTTTTACCCTTTTTTATTTTTGTTACTGGGAGTTGAATCCAGGGGCATTCTATCTCTGAGCTATACCCCCAGCCCTTAAATTTTTTTTTATTTAGAAATAGGATTTCACTAAGTTGCTGAGGGTCTTGCTAAGTTGCTGGGGCTGGTCTGTAACCTGCAATCCTCTTGTTTCATCTCAGCCTCCCAAGTTCTGGGATTATAGACATGTGCCACCATGCCTGGCTACATTTGTTCTTTTAAAAATAATCTTGTGGATAGCTATCCTCTAACTCAAAATTAAAACTAACACCTATTTTATAGTCCACATCAACTTAGGTAAAAACAGGCCACAATAGTATGTTATGGAAGCATATATCTGGCTAGGTTAGAGTTTTGTCTCTTAAGTGTGTCGTCCTCTCAGCTTCTCCTATGTAGCTCTGTATGACTGGTTCAGATGTGTTTCCAAAAGTGGTTGTTTCGTTTGTTCTATAAAATTACAAATCCATTGTGTAGTTACCCCTTCCCAATCCTGCACCAGGTTTTCTTGACAAAGGCATCTGCTGCTGCCAACATCCAGTGGCTGCTGGAATTTAGGGCCGCTTGTCCTATGGCTCCAGGGGCTTCTGACCCATTGTATCACATGTGCCAATGGTAGCTGAAAGTTCCTTGGTGGCTGTGAATTGGACTTATAAGAGGATGACCTTGCTGAGCCTGTTGACTAGCCACTATGGTTAATGAAGTTGGGGCTACCTTTCTGTGCCTGATTTTAAATAAATACTGATATTAAGATTCTCTCCTAGCCAGGCGTGGTGGCACACACTTGTAGTCCCAGTACTTGGGAGGCTGAGACAGAGGATTGCAGGTTTGAGGAGAGTCTCAATAAATAGTGAGACTCTCATTAACCTAGCGAGACCCTGTTTCAAAATAAAAATAAAAGCAGGGCATGGTGGCACATGCTTGTAATCCCAGTACTTGGGAGGCTGAGACAGGAGGATCACAGGTTCGCAGCCAGCCTCAGCTACTTAGTGAAGCCCTCCGCAACTTATTGAGACCCTGTTTCAAAATAAAGAATAAAAATAGGGCTGGGGATATAGCTTGGAGAGAGAATGCCCCTAGGTTCAATCCCTGGTACCACAAAATCAACCAATCAATCGATCAATCAATCAATCAATCAATCAGGACTGGCAGTATAGTTTGGAAGTAGAATGTTCCTGGGTTCAATCCCCAGTACCACAAAAAAGAAAACAAAAAAACTCTCCTATCTTTAATGAAAAGTTGGTCCAAAAATAGAGCATTATAGCAAAAACTTAAATTAGAAGTAGTTCTTTAAAAAATTTAAAAAAAGAGGACCTTAGTAACCATAGCCCTCTATAACTTTGGGATTTCAGGCAGCAAAACAGAGTTCGGTGGACAAATTTGGGATATACTGGGGAAGCTAAGCTACCCCTGTTTTAATTTCTTCCCTTTCTTTGATTCTGAACCCCCTGATTTTCTACCCACCCTGCTTTGCCTGAGCAGTTCCCATGGCAACAGGTGCCTGCATGGGTGGGCAGTAGTGTGTCTGGGTCATTCCTGAGTGGAGTGTTCACAGGTGGGAACTGCCTGTAGTGCATTAGTCACTTGTATCTAGACATTGAGCAGGTCAGGTGTCGCTTCTTTAAGGACAATGCATTTGTTCTTTTAACACTCCAGCAAGCTTGTTCATTCTCTTCATCACTCCAATCCTACAGAGGAATGTGTTGTAGGATTTTCATTCTCAGAAGGTGTATGAAGAGAAAAGAAACCTTGTGGATAAAAAAGAGGAAGAGGTGGGAATCGCAAGGGTAGAAGAGAGCCAGGAAAGGGCAGTGAATCTCTGTAAGAATGTTAGTGACTCTGAAATGATTCAGTAATGTAGAGTGAACTCTCATGGCCGCGAGCATTTCCACCCCTCATCAGGTTCTGTATGAAAGAATAAACATTCCGTGGCTGTTCTTAGTAAAGGTCTTCCCAGCAAGTGGGCCTTGCCATTTCATTCGTTGGTATTCCTTGGTGTTAACACACTGATATGACATCTCTTTTTGAAAAGGCAAGAGTGTAAAGGTAGGGGTCACACTTCTTTTTTTTAACCTTCTGCATGAGCTCCCAGTGGCCAATAAATACTGAGTAAATGACAAGGCCAACATGTAGTGCACATCAGATATTTTTAGTAGATTAATTTTAGTTATTCATTTGGCACACATTTTCTTTTTTTTTTCTTTTCTTTTTTTTTGGTGGTACTGGGGATGGAACCCAGGGGCATTCTATCTCTGAGCTACACCCCCAGCCCTATTTTATTCTTTTATTTTGAAATGGTCTCGTTAAGTTGTGGAGGGCCCAAGTTCCTGAAGCTGGCTGTGAACTTGCAATCTTCCTGTCTCAGCCTCCCAAGTACTGGGACCACAAGCGTGCGCCACCACGCCTGGCTTCAACACACATTTTCTAATGATGAAGGTAAATAGCATTTGCAATACATGTACCATAAACCAAATGATGATTTACATATTTTATGTGTGTTATCTAGGTCCTCACAACAATCCTATGAGATAGATACTGTTAGAATTACCATTTTATGGGCCAAGAAACCTCAGTTTAAAGAGGTTAAATTAGGGCAGGAAGTGTAGCTCAGTGGTAGAGCTGCCTCGCCAATACGAGGCCACAGGTTTGATCCCCAGCACTGCAAAACAAACAAAGTCATGTGACTAATTAAGTGGCAGAGGTGGGACTTGTCTATCAGTGAAAACGTGCATAAAGTCTATGCTTTTAATTCCAAATGCAACTGTTGAGAGTTGGGAGACAATTCTCCACGACTATCTTACGTTTCTTCCTTATAATTTATTTGTTAAGGAAACTGAAATGTTTGTTCTACAAAGTTTCCCAGAGCCTGAATTCTGTTGATTACATCCCTGAAGAGTCATTTAATGTTTTTGCCTTTTCTCTGTATTTTCTGTAAAATTGGTTGGTGCAATATAGAAGCTTGATCAGATTCCACTTATTTTTTTTGCAAATCTATTTCATAAGTAGTATTGTGTTCTTCCATATGCCAGGAGATATAATATCTGACAGTCTCTTTTCTGAAATATCAGCAGCCATTTGTATACAATATCTCATTCAACTAGTTTTTGAGGTTGCAGAAGAGTATTTTTTATTATATTGATTATGCATGTGTATATGTGTATGTGTGTGTAAACATCTCTACTTATTAGCTAGAATACTTGTATAAAGAGAAACTTACCCTCTTCAGTTATTTGTCTATCTAGCAGTGCACTTTCTTTAGGAAAGGCAGGATAAACGCTTGTTTCCCTTATAAAATCTCAACATAATGAGTTGGTTCCCATTCATCTTCAGTGGTTACCAAATGTGGTAGTCAGCTTTGCAGCACTGTGACAAAATACCTGAAAAAACCAACTTAGAGGAGGAAAGATTGATTGTGGCTCGCAGTGTTGGGGGTTTCAGTCTGTGGTCAGTCTATTCTCTTGCTTTGGGCCTGAGATGAGGCAGAACAGCATGGTGGAAGGTGTGGTGGAAGAAAGCCATTCACCTTCTGGCAGCCAAGAAGGGGAGAGAGAGAGAGAGAGAGAGAGAGAGAAGCAGGCTGGGGAAGATGTGCTGTTCCAGGACACCACCCCCATGACCCACTTCTTCCGGCTAGGCCCGCCTCCTGCAGTCCCACCCCCTTGAGCCCATCCTTGGATGAATTCACTGCTGGGGTCAGAGCTTTCTGATCCAAGCACTGCCCACAGCTCCACCTCTGAACTGCTGTGCTGGGGACCATGCCTCCAGCACAGGGGCCATTGGGGGCATCCAGATCCAACTCATAACACCAATTAATTGTTCTTATGATTATTAACACATAATTAAGTACATGTGATCTTTTTCAATCCATTACACTTATTGTTGATGACTAAATCATCTCCCTTCTGATCTGTGGGAGCCTTTTCATTTTCACTCCCTGCGTTATTTGATATACCTAAAGTAGCCTTTGATAATTTCATTGTTATCTTGTATAAAGAGATTGAAAAGATGTCTGTCTCAGCGTCTTTTTTTTTTTTTTTGTACTGGGAATTGAACTTGGGGGCATTTTACCTGTGAGATATACCCACATCCCTTTTTATTTTTTTAAATTTTGAAACAGGGTCTCACTAGGTTGCTGAGGGTCTCTTAGCTGCTGAGGCTAGCCTCGAACTGAGATCCTTCTGTCTCAGTCTCCCAAGTTCTGGGATTACAGGTGAGTGTCACCATGCTCACCTTTAGTTCAGCTTTTTAAATTTCCTACCTAGACTTGGAATTGTCCATTTCTCCAAAGATCTCTGGGTTTCCTAATTGGAAAATGGTATTTGGAGATTTCTAGCTTTTATATTGGCAACCAATTAAAGAAAAAATGTCTCCTTTTTTAATTCAGCCCAAGTCTGAACACCATAATCCAGACATTCAAAATATCTCAAACCTGAAAGTTTTCGAGCACCAACATACCACAACTCACCTCATGTGATGGCCACAGTCAAAACACAGGCACACTAAAAACATCATCCACACAGACCAAAGGTGATTATTACACAAGGTATATGTGTAAACACCGAGCTTTATGTTTTGATTTGTGTTCCATCCCCAAGGCATCACATTATGTTCGTGCAAATGCTCCAAAATCTGAAGATGTCTGAAACAGCTCAGGTCCTAAGCATTTTTAGATAAGGGACACTCAGCCTATGAGAATTAAAGCGATAGATAATAAAAATGCTTGGGACTTGGGGACTACTTGGATATGTGGGAGGAAAAGAAGAGTATTTGATGTTTCAAGTGAGCGGATTCTAATTTTGTTTTTAAGCTATCATTGCTTGAAAACTAATGTCATACATTATTTAACAGTGACAGAAAGGTATTATTCCCTCTTAGAGATGAAAAAATTGATGCTCAGAGGATGTGTGTGTGTGTGTGTGTGTGTGTGTGTGTGTGTTCATCTGTCTCACTTCTAGGAGGTTTCTTGCTGTTCTCCTTCACCTTCTTGCCCATACTGGTTAGGATATGAGTCTGTACACTTTACAGAATGACAGTAACAGAGGCTTGGTCAAGATTACAGTTTATTTCTCACAATAGCAGGCACGTGGTCCAGAGTCTATGTGCAGTTTTGTTCTATGAGGACATTGAGCATCCAAGTTGTCTTTTCTTCCTTCTCCTCTTCCTCTTCTTCTTCCTCCTCCTCCTCCTCCTCTTCCTCCTCCTCCTCCTCCTCCTCCTTCTCCTCCTCTTCCTCCTCCTCCTCTTCCTCTTCTTCTTCTTTTGTGGTACTGGAGATTGAGCCCAGGGGCATTCTATCTCTGAGCTACACCCCCAGCCCTATTTTATTTTTTATTTTGAAACAGAGTCTCACTAAATTGCAGAGGGCCTTGCTAAGTTGCTGAGGCTGGCCCTGAACCTGTGATCCTCTTGTCTCAGCCTCCCATGTAGGATTATAGGCATGCTCCACCAAGCCTGGCTCTAGGTTTCTTCTGTTTTGTTGTTCTACCATTCCTTGGAGTTTTACCTTCATTCACAAACTGAAATTGGCTTTCCATCACCCATGGGAGGGGGGAAAGTATACAGAGGCCAACTAGCTATAGTAGGTAGCTTTGAAGAAGAAGTTTTAAGAAGTTGCAGGGCCAGGCATGGTGGTGCACGCTTGTAATCCCAGTACTTTGGGAGGCGGAGACTGGAGGATTCGGATTCGCGGCCAGCCTCAGCCCTCTCTCTCTCTCTCTCTCTCTCTCTCTCTCTCTACTTAGTGAGGCCCTCCGTAACTTCGTGAGACCTGTTTTCAAAATAAAGTATAAAAATAGGGCCGGGGGTGTAGCGCGGAGGTAGAACGCCCCTGCGTTCAATCCCCGGTACCGCAAAAAAAAAAAAAAAAAGAAGTTGCAGGTATCACTTCTGGTCACATCTTATGGGCAAGTACTTGGTCACATAGCCAGGCTAAGTGAAGGAATGCTGGGCTGTATAATCTCTAGCTAGGCAGGGGAGTTCTATTCCAAAAATACAGAAAAGATGAATGGATATTGCGGGAATATTAGCAATCACCTCTCTTCTGGTTCATACCTCTCCCTTCTGGAAAACATACCCTAGTTATTTTATTCTCTCTATTTAAGGGTGAAAACGAGTCTGTGGTACAGAAAGAATCACGTTGAGGTTCACATGGAGGACAATGGGTAGCTGTGGAGTGGATGTTATTGTGAACATCCTGGGAACGATGCGTTAAGTCCTAGGAACGCACTTGGAGGCAGGAGAGGGAGGTGACTGCTGCGGGATGCTGACAGCAAAATTTGGCTGTGTCACAAAGAAGTGCCAAGAGCAAGCGCTTTGTCTCAGCCCTGGTTTCATTGGAGCTTTGAGCCTAAAAACATTCTGACAAGAGACATTTTGTTTTCTCTCTAAGATTATAAACACTTGAAGTCAGTGCAAGTGTCCTTATTATGCAAAGATGAGTACTTTTTTTAATATAAATGACATGGTGCTTCAGAAAACAAGTTCTTCTACTTCAATGTTTGCCAAGGTAAAGGGTTCCTTTCTTAGAAGTAAAGTGCCAGTATATGTCACCCCTAACTGAATTTCAGGGAAGTGAGCTGGGATTCCTTTGCTCTTGCCAGGACATTGATGGGCACTTTCAACTGCTCTTCTGTGTTATCACCGAGTGTGTATGACTCTTCCAACTTGTCTGTGCTCGTCAGTGAAGCTTGAAGCCATCGGCACATTTGTCTTCTGTGTTAATCTTTCACAGATGTGGAGAACAAGAAACCTGGAGAAGATTTTCGATTCCTGGGAGGTTTTTTTTTAATGTCTAAATCCCTATTTTCTGTCTGGATGAACGGGCTTTGTTTTCATCTAAGTCAAAGAGAATCAAAGTAAGATGTTCCTTAAAGGACTGAAATGCCCCCGAAGCTGCATCCTTGGCCTGCAGAGGGCTTGGGGAAAGAGCACTGACGAGCCTGGGTTCGAGTCTACCTGCTCCTTACTACTGTGCGAGCTTGGATTAGTCACTGGACATCTTTACGCTCAGAGTCCTTGCCCAAAATGGAAGAAGAGTTATCCATTCCCCACTGGGTGGTTACGAGAATTAAATCACAGTTACATTACTTAGCTGTGGTGTCTTGGTGAAGTTACTTGAGCTTCCTGTGCCTGTTTTCCAATCTGCAAAATGGGGTCACAATAGCACCCACTGTAGAGGGGTTTTGTGAAGTAAAGTGCTCAGACCAGTGTGTGGCACCACCGTCAGCTCTACTTAAATGTCAGCTGTTGCTGCGACTCTGTGAATATGTTGACAGCCACCAGTGTGCACAGGCCTTGACTAGGACATTGACAAGAGTCAGTCTCCAGCCTGGTTGTTCGGTGCAGTGCATTTGCAGGGAGCAGTATGAAGGCTGCTCAGAGGCCAGGGCTACACTGACGTTTTAAGGTAACTGCTGGGATGTGCCTGAGAAAATCAAAAGCCACAAAGTTTTGCTGAAAAAGGGAAAAAATCTTATATCTTCTTGTGGCAAAAGGACAAGTTTCTGGTAAAATCCATTCAGGGGTAAATTTTATTTCTTAAAAAAACTTAAAGTTTTTCTTTTTTTAATCAAGTTTTACTTCGTGTGTGTGTGTGTGTGTGTGTGTGTGTGTGTGTGTGTGTGTGTTGTGGGGGTGGTACTGGAGATTGAACTCAGGGACATTCTACCTCTGAGCTATACTCCCAGTCCTATTTTTAAATTTTGAAACAGGGTCTCTCTAGGTAGCTAAGAGTCTCCCTAAGTGGCTAAGGCTGGCCTCGAACCTGTGATTCTCCTGTGTTAGCCTCCCAAGTACTGGGATTACAGGTGTATTTTACTTTTTAGAGTCATAAGTAATGAGAGCTCTTCCCTCCTCTTCACATGCATGATTTATTTTCCTTCATTGTAGAACCCTTTCTGACACGAGGAGGTTCAAACAAAATGTTAAAGTGATGTGGTTCTGTATGTTAGCAGGAAATAGCAGCAGATAAAATGTTTCACAGGGGACTGTTAACAAAGACTATCCTCAATAAGCTGCCCGGATGTGCTCAGTTCTTCTGTAACCCCCAACCCCCATTTTCTCTATGTTTCAAATTCAACACTGTCAGGGACATTTAATTAAAGAAACAGGCTTAGCATTTGATTTGGGGAAGCACATTTTTAGGTCACAAAACTGTGTAGTTATTTCCTTTTTAGTGTTCTTTAGTTCTTTCCTTGATCCTGGGAGGTGGATATTTACAATCACATTTTATTGTTACTTTTCTCCATCACACAGATGATAAATTATTGAGAAGCCATTTGGTCTATAAAAATGAAATACACAGCCCATCCCCATCCAGCAGGCTGCTGTGAGCTGATAGGGCTCTGTAGTCAGTACAACAAAGCCAACCCCGTGCACGCTAAGGGCTTGGTCCTTTATGAGGGATAGAGGGGACAGTGCCTGATGCAGTATGACTGTCTATGTGTCAGTCAATAGATGGCGTCTAGATGAGGGTCACAGACAGGGTCATTTCTTTTCTTGCTCCAGAAGGACCCTTGATTCATCTGAGTTTGGGGGTTCAGATTTTATAGCTATATTTTAGCTAGTTCTTATTTTGAACTCTAATCAGAGATAGTCATAGCTTCCAATAATTGACAAGGTTTCAAATTTTTCCTATCTTCTTCTACTGCCAATTTTGACCCTTCTGTGGGTCACATAGCTCTTTAAGAATCAGAAAAATTGCTGGGCATGGTGGTGCGCACCTATAATTCCAGAAGTTGGAAGGCTGAGAGGGGAGGATTGCAGGTTTGAGGCCAGCCTCAGCAACTTAGCAAGACCCTGTCTCAAAATATAAAATAGGAGCCGGGCGTGGTGGTGCATGCTTGTAATCCCAGTACTTTGGGAGGCGGAGACCGGAGGATCCAGGTTCGCGGCCAGCCTCAGCTCTCTCTCTCTCTCTCTCTGTCTCTCTCTCTCCACTTAGTGAGGCCCTCTGCAACTTCGTGAGACCCGGTTTCAAAATAAAGTATAAAAAATAGGGCCGGGGCCGGGCGTGGTGGCGCATGCTTGTAATCCCAGTACTTTGGGAGGCAGAGACCGGAGCATCCGGGTTCGCGGCCAGCCTCAGCGCTCTCGCTCTCTCTCTCCCTGTCTCTCTCTCTCTCTCTCTCTCTCTCTCTCTCTCTCT
>PVJS01063230.1:0-10537 GCA_004027185.1 Glis glis | reverse complement strand
GGGAGGAGGAGGAGGAGGAGGAGGAGGAGGAAGAGGGGGAGGAGAAAGAAGAAGAAGAGGAGGAGAAGCAGCAGCAGCCGCAGGGCATGGTGGTGCACTTGTAATCCCAGTATTTGGGAGGCTGAGACAGGAGGATCGCAGGTTCACGGCCAGCCTCAGCTACTTCGTGAGGCCCTCTGCAACTTAGTGAGACCCTGTTTCAAAATAAAGAATAATAAAAAAAAAAAAAGTAGGGCTGGGGATGTAGCTTGGAGGCAGAATATCCCTGGGTTCAATCCCCAGTACCACAAAAAAAAAAAAGAAGAAAAACAACAACAATTTCCCAGAATCATAAGTCCTAAGACTAATGCAATCTTTTTAATATGCAAAAGCATACAGAAATTGGAGAAACAATGCATTTATATGTTTCATGTTTTATATCTCAATTTGAAATATTTCTGTAGTTAGTTTATGACATACCTCAGCTTTCATATACAAAGATTCTGCATAAGTCTGTCTGGAGCTCATAAAATTCTCATTGTTTTTTACATCTTAATTTATGACTTTACTTAACATAATGCAACTTGAGCATATTTAAAATTAACAAGCGTCAGTGTAAACAGAACAATTATGCAAGTGTTCTCATAAACACAAAAGATGTCTATAGACATCTTTTTCACATAGAAAACAATTTTATGAAGCCAAAAGAAAAGGGGCACTCCAAAGCTAAGAACAATCCCATTCATCCAGCGCCTAGTAAAACTGAGCTACAGATGAAATCCATCTTAAGTTTGTCTCTTCATGTCTAAGTAAGAAATATGGTGGGCAATAAATGAAGTAGGGGAGTAAAACTGTTTTGTTTCATAACAGAACAATTTAGAATGTATTGTTCTGAGTTTATGATTGTGTTTTAGCTCCTGTTAGAATACAAATAACATCAGGAAAATTTATAGATTAAATCCAATAGGTCACTTTTATTACAGGGTAAAATAAACGTGTGTGTGTGTGTGTGTGTGTGTGTGTGTGTGTGTCCCTAAGCAATATTCTTAACTTATTTATATAAAATAGGAATACATAAAGGCCTGTGAGGGTTAAATCACCCAAGACGGTGAAGTGGTGCGAAAAGTTCCTGGGGAATGTTGGACACCATTTTATAGCAAAGGAAAAGAAGCAAGGTGTTCTATTTTTCACATTTAGGTTCATCCTATATATACTGATCTTTGACTTGAATTTTCACTTGACATTAATCACAGATTGTATCCATACTAATACTTTTATTGTGTTTCATGGAATCTAAAATGTACCCCAATTTCTGAAATGTTAAAATGTATCATTTCGTGCATGTATTAATGGATCACTTTGAACCTCACTATGACGTATAATTACAGTACACCAATAAAAGTATAAAAAAATCAAATAAGATGTTAGGATATGCACAGTCCATCCTCATTCTTCACAGATTCCTTATTTGCGAATTTGCCTACTCACTAGAATGTATTTGCCACCCCAAATTTACACTCACAGTACTTCCACAGTCATTTGTGGACATGCTCAGAGAGGTGAAACATTTGTCGTCTGATCCAGATGTTCCCAGCTGAGGTCACACAAGGCGACACTGTTTTCTTTTTTTTTTTTTTTTTTTTTTTTTTTTTGCGGTACCAGGGATTGAACACAGGGGCCTTCTACCTCCGCGCTACGCCCCCGGCCCTATTTTTTATACTTTATTTTGAAACCGGGTCTCACGAAGTTGCGGAGGGCCTCGCTAAGGAGAAAGAGAGAGAGAGAGAGAGAGAGAGAGAGAGAGAGAGAGACAGGGAGAGAGCAAGCGAGAGAGCTGAGTCTGGCCGCGAACCCAGATCCTCCGGTCTCCGCCTCCCAAAGTACTGGGATTACAAGCGTGCGCCACTACGCCCAGCAGACACTGTTTTCTTGTTTAGGAACTTATATTTCATGCAGTAAACAAGTCTTTTTCAGTCTATTTAGTGCCATGTTTTTTTGTATTTTTTGAGCTTTTCGTAGGTGATTTTATTGTTGGAAATGGTGAAATGCTGTCTGGTGTTCTTCATTGCAAAAACGGCTGTGATGTGCCTTGTGGAGAAGATATGTGTGTTAAAATAAGCTTCATTCTAGCCGGGCATGGTGGCAAATACCTGTAATCCCAGTACTTGGGAGGCTGAGACAGCCAGATCGCAGGTTCAAGACCAGCCTCAGCAACTTAGTGAGGCCCTCCGTAACTTAGCGACACTCTATTTCAAAATAAAAATAAAATAAAATAGGGCTGCAGGTGTAGCTCAGAGGCAGAATGCCCCTGGGTTCAATCCCCCAATACAACTAACAAACAAATAAATAAATATTTTTTTTGCAGTACTGGGGATTGAACCCAGGGGCATTCTACCTCCAGGTTACACCCCAGCCCCATTTTTTATTCTTTATTTTGAAACAGGGTCTCACTAAGTTGTGGAGGGCCTAAGTAGCTGAGGCTGGCCTCCCAAGTACTGGGATTACAAGCGTGCGCCACCATGCCCGGCATAAGTAAATAAATAAATGCAAGTTTCATTCTAGCACAAGTTATACCTTTGTTGGCCATGAGTTCAATGTTAATGAATCAACAAGGGATAATTAAGTTATGTTTAAACAGAAACATATATAAAACTGTTTAAACAGAAACATACATAAACAAGGTTATATACTGATCAGTTGGCAAAAATATCAAATGGACAGAGAGTCACACCTATCTTGTGTTCTACCTAGGGGCAATGGTTCTGTATTTGTTACTTGGGTATTAACAGTGACTTTACACAACAAAATTTCCTCTAATGAGAACCAACTCTATCTTGGATTTGAGTAAATGTGTTAGCTCTGGCTTATCCTTTTTGATTGCTTTATCCATTGGTCCATATGGCCGTTCCTCATTTTATTTAGCTATTTTCCCATTGGTCAAACCAATGAAACCCATTGAAGTAACCCAACTGGGTTGTGTCTAATGTTTCACTTTCTTTCTTTTTTTCTTTTTTTGTGGTACAGGGGATTGAACGCAGGGGCATTCTACCTCCGCGCTACACCCCCGGCCCTATTTTTTTTATACTTTATTTTGAAACCGGGTCTCACGAAGTTGCGGAGGGCCTCACTAGGTAGTAAGAGAGAGAGAGAGAGAGAGAGAGAGAGAGAGAGAGAGACAGGGAGAGAGAGAGAGAGCGTGCGCACTCGCATGCGCGAGCTGAGGCTGGCCGCGAACCCGGATCCTCTGGTCTCCGCCTCCCAAAGTACTGGGATTACAAGCGTGTGCCACCATGCCCGGCATGTTTCACTTTCAAAACACTGTGATGAACATCCTCAAACATGTCTCCCAGAAGGCATGTGCAATTATGTCCCTAGGACTGGATCCTAGTGTAAATAGATGTGGCCTACCCGCCTTTGAAGATGGCTCGCACCAGCAATGCATGAAAGTAACATTCCCAAACTCTTGAAACTTCAGCACTCTGTGTTACTAAACTTTAAGTATTTATTTATTTATTTATTTATTTATTTTTGGTACTAGGGACTGAACCCAGGGGCATTCTACCTCCAAGCTACACCCCCAGCCCTTTTTATTTTGAAACAGGGTCTTGCTAAGTTACTGAGGCTGGCCTCGAATATGGGATCCTCTTGTGTTAGCCTCCCAAGTACTAAGATTACAGGTGTGCACCACCATGCCTGGCTTGACAATTTTATAAGGAGAAAAAAAATCACTATTTTATATTTAATTTGCATTTGCTTTGCATCCTAGAAGGCTCTCTTCTTTCTCTGGACCACTGGAAAGTCACCCTGGGCACAGGGACACTCCTGAGGAACTCACAGCATGTCACTGTCTTCCTCCATAATGAAGTCTAGAGTCCAGGCAACTGACTACAGGCAGCCACCCCATGGTGGAGGCCCGAGTGATGAGCCGGGACCTGTCTCCTTACTGGGACCCTGATAGATAAAGTCAGGCAGGAGGTGTGAAACCAGGAAAATACCTGATGGGCAACCGGCAGCACCTTGGGGAAGAGGATGGCTCCTGGAGATAGACTGCTTAAAAGCTCAGCTTGGCCACCTATTATGACCTGGATGAATTACTTCATTTCTTTCAACTCCATTTTCTTCACCTGTCAAATTAAGAGGACCATTGCACAGGGTTTTGGAGTGACAGCTTGTTACTAAGGCTTACTTTGGCCATGTACTATGAAATAAATTGGAATTATGAGGCTATAACTTGGTGGGATGGAAGAGCACTGGGTTAGGAGCCTGAAGACCTGTGGTCTAGTTCCCCTCCACCTTGTCACCTTCACCAAGTGAAGGACTTGAATGTAAGCAGGTAGCTCTTATAGACCTGTTTCTTTACCTGGAGAATAAAGGATGGATGGTCTTTAGGGACCTTCAATACAGACCCCTATTGTTTAATCTGCATAGTACCCCCTTTTCTAGAAACTACCCTTCCTTTCACTTTAAGTACCTTGTGGTCATGGGAGCTGCTGTGGTGGTCTGAGGTAGCTCCACTCCTGATCGCTATTGGTTGGTGCCGTGTTGGACAATCAGAGTCCTTAACTGGGATTTAGGAACTAGAACTTAGTAAATAAGAGGGCTCAAACTGAGGGGGCAGGTAACTGGGGGTAGGAGTGTCAACAGGGCCATGCTTCTGCCCCATGAACCAGAGAAGGGGAAAAGATGAAAGCAGGGCACTCATTATTCTTGTTCTTATTTCCATGAATAATATACAATTCCTCCCTTCTCAAAGTTAGTTCAAGTTAAATTTCTGATTCTTTAAAACAAACAAGAAGGGAACCAAGATGGTGGGATAGCTAGAAGCAGTGTCTCGCCCGCGCTCTGGGTCAGAGCTCAGCGGGTGGGAAGACTGCTTCTTGACAAGAAAACAAGGGCAGCCAAAACTCAAAAAAACAATGGGAGACAAAGTGCAGCAGAATGCGAGGCAGTGGAAAGAGTGGAGGGCGGTAGAGAATTCAAAGCATTTCACCTGGTAAGCAGAGAGCGGTGACAAAGGCACCATCTTGGCTAAGCCATGCCAGCAAAGAAACGGCTGATTCTTGTGAAACCAGCGATTATAGTACACCATCGAAAGCAATCGACATCAGACTATGATGAAATCCACATCAAACCAGATCCACAGAACACGGGTGAGTGAGATAAAGGGAGGAAGCCTGTTGGCGGGAAGACTGCTTCTTAACAAGAAAAGTAGGGAGGGGAGTAGGGCTGAGGGGCTGGGACGTTAGCTGCATCCAGGAGCGGAGCCCATGAAGAGGATGAGGAGGAAGGTGCCGCTGTGGCTGTGGCTGCAGAACTCCGAGCGCTGGCCGCCGCTGAGCCGCCGCTGAGCCCGGCACGGAGACCACTCACTGCCCTCCAGCATCCTCTCTTGCCCACACCCTGGTGCCCAGAGGTCTTTCAATCATTTTTTAAAAATATATTTGGGTGGGGCCCATGCGACCACCAGGCCCGCAGCCTGAGAGCTGTGCGCAGATGCAGCTGGGCCCAGCGATCGGCCCTGCGCCGGGGCACCCCTGGCTCCAGCAGATGGCGATTGCAGCCAGCTGGCACTCCTGCGGGAAGAGGTGTCCTGGCTCCAGGAAGCAGATGAAGGAGATGTTGGCCAAGGACCTGGAGGAGTCTCAGGGCAGCAAGGCTGCCGAGGTCCTCTCGGCCACGGAGCTCAGGGTCCAGTTGGCACAGAAGGAGCAGGCGCTGGCCAGAGCCAAAGAGGCCTTAAAGGGGAGAACTGAGATGATGGGAAAGAGAGAGGCAGCGTGTCACTGGCACTCCAAGAGTCAGAGCCCGGACAGCAGGAAGACTGGTTCTTGATAAGAAAAGCAGGACAGCCAAAACTCAACAAAATAATGAGAGCCAAAGTACAGAGGACTGTGAGTCAGTGGAAGGAGAAGAGGGCGGTAGGGAGCTCAAAGCATTTCATCTGGTAAGCGGAGAGCCGAGACAAAGGTGCCATCTTGGCTGAGCCACCCCAGCAGTGCGGCCCCCGGAATCCTCCAGCAAAGAAACAGCTGATTCTTATGAACCCAGCGATTATAGCCCACCATTGAAAGCAGTTGACATCGGACCATGATGAAGCCCAAGTTGAACAAAATCCACACCTACAACGGCGGCGACTGCAAAGGGTGGGACGCGAACCTCAGCCCCCGCAAAGAAAGTGATGCGGAGAGACATGGATGAGGCGGCCAGGTATAGGAGCACCCCAACACTGAGAAAAAGAGCGGGTGAAACATGGCCCCCCTGGAGTAGCCTAGTACTGGTGCAGAACACCACAGCACTGAGGACCTGGATGAACACAGCATGGCCCCCAGCAACGAAAATGCAGAGCCACACCTACACCCCAATTCCCGGAGACCAACAGCAAAGAGACAGCAGATGCTTGTGAAACCAGCGACTATAGACCACCATTGAAACCGACAAACTCTGGAACATGATGAAGCCCAAGTCAATCCAGACCCGCACCTATAACGACAATGGTTTCAAGGGGTGGACCATGAGCCTCTGCCCCTGCAACGAGTGCGATGAGGAGAGACAAAGAAGAGGTGGCCATACATAGGAGCAGCCCAACTCTGAGAACAGGAGCCAGTAAGCCACGGCCCTCCATGAGCAGCCCAACACCGTCCTGGAACACCCCAGAACTGAGGACATATGTAGATGAGACATGGCCCCCTCCCCAGTGGCCCAGCACAGAGAACACGGGCGGGTCAGCCCCCGGCACCGCCCCCAGAGACCCCCCTCCCACACTGGGGGTGCGGGGCAGGCAAACCTTCGGCCCCGTCCCCGGAGACCCCCAGCGCTAGGGACATGGGGCAGGCAAGCCCTCAGCCCCACCCCGGAGACCCCCAAGCACTGGGACAAGGGGTGGGTGAATCCTTGGCCCCGCCCCCAGAGACCCCCCAGTGCTGGGGATGCAGGGCAGATGAGCGTTTGTCCCGGCACCCGGAGAACCCCTCCCCCCAGCGCTGGGGACACGGGGCGGGTGAGCCTTTGGCCCCGCTCCCAGAGATCCCCTCCCCCCAGCGCTGGGACACGGGAGGGGCGAGCCCTCGGCCCTGCCCCCGGAGGACCCCTCCCCCTGGTGCTGGGGAAACAGGGCAGGTGAGCCCTCGGCCCTGCCCCCACAGAAATCCTCCCCGGGCACTGGGGACACGGGGAGGGTGAGCCCTTGGCCCTGCCCCTGAATACCCCCAGCGCTGGGGACATGGGGCAGGTGAGTTCTCAGCCCCTCCCCCAGAGAACCCCAGCACTGGGGACATGGGGCGGGCAAGCCCTCGGCCCCACCCCCAGAGAACCCTTCCCCCCAGTGCTGTCAACGTGGGGTGGGCGAGCCCTTGGCCCAACCCCCGGAGAACCCCTCCTTCCGGCACTGGGGACGCAGGGCGGGTGAGCCCTCGGCCCTGCCCAGAGAACTCCTCCCCCCCAGCACTGAGGACACGGGGTGGGTAAGCCTCGGCCCCGCCCCTGGAGACACTCCCCCCCGGCACTGGGGATGTGGGGCGGGTGAGCCTTCAGCCTCCACCCCCAGGGAACCCCTCACCCCAGTCCTGGGGATGCAGAGTGGGTGAGCCCTTGGCCCCGCTCCCAGAGAACCCCTCTCCCCAGCACTGGGGACACAGGGCGGGTGATCCCTTGGCCCCACCTTCGGAGACTCACCCAGTGCTGGGGACATGGGGCAGGAGAGCCCTGGGCCCCGCCCCCAAAGACCCCCAGGCGTTGGGGATGTGGGGCAGATGAGCCCTTGGCCCAGCCCCCAGAGATCCCCCAGCGCTGGGGATGCAGGGTGGGTGATCCCTTGGCCCTGTCCCCAGAGACCCCCAGCGCTGGGGATGCAGAGCGGGTGAGCCCTTGGTCCCGCTCCTGGAGAACCCCTCCCCCTGGCACTGGAGATGTGGAGTGGGTGAACCCTTGGCCCCGCCCCCGGAGAACCCCTCACCCCGGCACTGGGGATGCGGGGAGGGGGAACCCCTGGCCCCATCCCTGGAGATACCCCCCCAGCACTGGGGATGCGGGGCGGGTGAGCCCCCCCCCCAGGGAACACCTCACCCTGGCACTGGGGACGCAGGGTGGGTGAGCCCTTGGCCACGCCCCCGGAGAACCCCTCCCTCCGGCGCTGGGGAAGCAGGGCGGGAGAGCCCTCGGCCCCGCCCCTGGAGAACCTCTCCCCCCTGGGCACTGGGGGATGTGGGGAGGGGGAGCCCCCAGCCCCGCCCCATAGTACCCCAGTGATGAGGTCAGGGGAGGGTGAGCCATGACCCTGCACAGGAGGGACCACAGACAAAGAGAGAAAACCTCAGATGAGTGAAGAAGGCAAACTAACTGGGAGAGAAGGGAGGGAAGGAGAGGGAAACAAACTTGAGCACAGGATGGACTTACACAAAGATATCAAAGTCAACTACTATGCTGAAAATGGGAAGGAGGGGGGGAGGCAGGGAGGGTGGGAACTGGGGAGGGCTAATTGACCGATGAGTGCATGTATACGTCAACCACCCTGAAATCCTTCAAGATGTATGTTTGCAATGCACTAATAAAAAGAAAGAGAAAACAAAACAAAAATAAATAAATAAAACAAACAAAAACTTCCAAATAGTTTCACTAAACAGAATGTTTTTCATCTCTAGAATCCTGCAGGTGTATTCAGTGACTTGGAGATCACCTGGGCCCCATGCCCTGCTCCCCTGTGGGCTGGGCCTTCACAGCATGATTAAAGGGGAGACGAGAGCCTGCCCCCTCCACTGTCCTGCCAGACATGCCCCGTTAGCCCCTTTCCTCTGAAGGTCTTCCGGGTTTAGACTTGGTCAAGTCTCTGTGTTTGGAGGGAGAAATAACTAATCAGCAGTCTAGGTCTTTGGCAGGATTGGATTTTTTTATTAGGAACTATGAAGATAAATATTTTTTAACAAATGTATGGTTGACTTAAAGAGTGTGCCACAAGTTGGGGTGATTGGGCGTCTTGAAGGGAACGATTACTGGATATATAAAGTCAACTTCTGTGCAGTCTGACCTCCCACTTCACAACGGGGCCTCAAAGGGGTGCAATAAGGTGCACTTTGCCCAGGCCAGTTGGTGAAGGGTGTGTCTGCAGAGCACTATTAGGGCCTTAGATGGTGCCTGGCCTGACTAGGGCGGGACTATGAGGGTAGGAGCAGCCAGGCTCTGGGCTCTAAAACACCAGGCTGGGCTGATAAAGCAGACACCAGGGGTTAATTAATTCAGCCCTGCCCAGGTTACAATGAATCAAAAGGACAGACCTACATTTTTCAGCCCATAGATTCAGTGTTCTCTCTCACCCTGCAGCAAAAATGGTGAACCTCAAATGTATGGGTCTTGTTCATCATGTAGACAGGACCTGAATTGAGGTCCTTGTAGACAAGACTTCAATTCATCTTGTAGACAGGATGTCTGGCCTCTAAGTCTATCTGGTGGTCTTCCAGGTGGCCTGAAAAAGGGACCCCAGGATTTTCCCTTGCTGTGGCCAGTGTGGGAAGTCACTGCCCACCAGTATAAAGCCACTCCTGTGCCCAGGTTCATGGCCACACGGCCAGCAAGAGCCAAAGCCAGGCCTCTCACTCAGGAAGTCTGGCTCCAGACCCTAATCAATTTTCCATTGCATGATAGAGACTCCTGCCCAATCACACCTGGATCACACCTGCCTCCTGTGGTCTGCAGACCCAGCATCCCTTTTCAGCTCTGCCTACAGTTCAGATTCCATCAAGCCTCCTCCCCCCTGAAATCCTGTCCTGATTAGGTGCAAAGTGCCCTCCACTCCCCTGCCTGGCTCTTCAGCAGCGCTTTTCATACTATGGATCATGACCCCTTATTGGGTGGTGAAGTCACCTCAATCAGGACTAGCTTTCGTACTTTTTGTGTGTGTGTGTGTGGTACTGGGGGTTGAACCCGGGGCATTCTACCTCCAACCTATACCCCCAGCCCTATTTTTTATTCTTTCTTTTGAAACAGGGTCTCACTAAGTTGCAGAGGGTCTCACTAAGTAGCTGAGGCTGGCCATGAACGTGCGATCCTCCTATCTCAGCCTCCTAAGTACTGGGATTACAGGCGTGTGCCACCATGCCCAGCTGCACTTTTGCATTTTTTTAAAAAATAAAATAAATAAAAATAAAGCCGGGCATGGCATGGCTTCTCAGTCCCAGACACCTCTCTCAGACCTCCAAAGTGCACACTTTGTGTATCAGCCATCCCATGGTCCCAGAACGAGAGCATCTTCCCACCAGTCTGGAACCCCTGGGCCTGGCATGTAGGGTTCTCAATCTCCAACTCTGTTACTTGAAGTTGTTCATTCTTTCAAAGCCTCTGTTTCCACTTCCCACTTCTGTAAAATGGGGATAACAATAGTACCTGCATCATATGGCTATTTAAAATATTAAATAGAAGCCGGGCATGGTGGCACACACCTGTAATCCTAGTACTGAGAGACTGAGACAGGAGGATCGCAGGTTCGAGGACAGTCTCAGCAAGTAGCGAGACTCTCATCAACCTAGCAAGACCCGGTTTCATTTTTTTTTCTTTCTTTTTTTTTTTTTTG
>PVJS01063229.1:0-10537 GCA_004027185.1 Glis glis | reverse complement strand
CCTTCCCCGCCCCGCCCACCGCGCTCTGCGTGCCCGTCCCCTAGGCCCCGCCTCCAGCGCAGGCCAGGTCGCGCGGCCTCCCGGGAGGACGTCGGCGTCGGCACGTCGGGGCGGGGCGGCAGCGGCCGCGCGTGTGGAGAGCGTGGGCTCGCGGCGAGCCGCGGTGTTCTTGCTGCCGGCTGCCGGCGCGTAGCTATCCCCGAGCCGGACCGGCTTCCCCCGGCCGCCGGCCGCCGCGCCTGCGCACCGCCGGCGGCCATGGCGCACCGCTGCCTGCTGCTGTGGGGCCGGGGCGGCTGCCGGCCCCGCGGCCTCCCGCCGCTCCTCCTGCCTGGCGGCGGCGTGGGCCCCCGCGGCCGACCCTGCCTGCGGACGGTGAGTCCCGGCGCCCTCCGCCGCCCGCCTGCTTCCGGCCTGGCTGCGGCGTCAAGGTCACGGCCCCTGCGCGTGACGCGTGCTGCGCGGCGCCGGCAGAGCACTGGACCCCGAGCCTGGCCCTGCGCCCCGGTGGGCAGCCGCGGCGTCGGCGGAGCACTCGACCCGGAGCCTGGCCGTGCGCCCCGGTGGGCGGGCGCGGAGCACTGGACCCCGAGCCTGGCCGTGCGCCCCGGTGGGCAGCCGCGGCGTCGGCGGAGCACTCGACCCCGAGCCTGGCCGTGCGCCCCGGTGGGCGGGCGCGGAGCACTGGACCCCGAGCCTGGCCCTGCACCCCGGTGGGCGGGTGCGGAGCACTGGACCCCGAGCCTGGCCCTGCGCCCCGGTGGGCGACCGCACCCTGCGAGGCGGCCTCGTATCGCCCGCGCGCCTGGTGGCGAGACGCAAGGACGGGCTGAGAAGCGAGCGAGTCCGTCGAGGCGGCTTCACCGCTCCCATTCTGTTGAATACGGCCATTGCTGCGTTCTAATCCCAATACGTATTCACTATTAGTGTCAGAGTGTCACCTCTTAAGAGTAGGGAGCGTGTTTCGTTCCTAGCTGGGCCTGCTTCAGAAGGGTCTTGCTGACGGTGGTAACCAGCCCTGTGCAGGACCACACTCCTCCAATAGTGTGTTCACAGAGCCGCGGCAGTCATTATCGCTCGGTCGGTGTCACCTATTTCAGTGACACCGCTTCTTGCTCTCAGCCCTTCAGAATCTAGCCTTGCACTGGTTTTACCCAGAGGTATGGAGCAGGTGGTTGAGGCCTTGGGGGCAGTCACTGGAACCTGGTTTAACCACTTACCAGCCAAAACCCCTTGAAGAAGTTAGCTCTATTTAAAAGGGAAAAATAATAGTGCAGTGGTCCCTCAGGATCTGCAGGGAATTGGTTTCAGGATCCCCGTGGATACCAAAGTCTGCTATACTCAGGTTATTTGCTTGTTTATGGTACTGGGATTGAACCCAGGAGCAGTCTACCTCCAAGTTACATCCGAGCCCTATTTTAAAATTTCTTATTTATTTTGGTACTGGGGATTGAACCCAGGGGCATTCTACCTCCGAGCTGCACCCCAGCCCTATTTTATATTTTATTTTGAAACAGGGTCTCACTAAGTTGCTGAGGCTGGCGGGGAATCTGCCAGAGACAGAGATACTCCCGTCTCAGCCACCCAAAGTACTGGAACTACAGGCATGCACGACTATGTCCGGCCTCCTCCCATATACTTTAAATCCTCGTTAGATTATTTATAAGACCTAGCTGGGTGTGGTGGTGCGAGCTTGTAATCCCAGTACTTGGGAGGCTGAGACCTGAGGATCCGGGTTCGCGGCCAGCCTCAGCTACTTAGTGAGGCCCTCCGCAACTTCATGAGACCCGGTTTCAAAATAAAGGATAAAAAATAGGCCCAGGGGTGTAGGTTGGAGGTAGAACGCCCCTGGGTTCAATCCCCAGTACCGCAAAAAAAAAAGATTATTTATAAGACCTAATACAATGTAATTGCTATGTAAAAAGTTGTTATATGGTAGTGTTTGAATAATGACATGAAAAAAAGTGTTAAGTACACATGCTTTTTTTAAAATTTAGTATTTTTGACCTTTGGTTGGTGGGATCAGAGGATGTGGAACTCATGGATATGGAGACCTGAGGGTACCCATGTTTATGATTTTTACTTTGAAGCTTCCTTGCCAGTGTTGAATTTATTCCTTACTCCAATCTCTTTCTCACTCTGCTGCCCCACCAGCATCCTCTTTTGGTTTCTTGCATTGCATCCATTTTTCATCTTACCTTGCTCTGATCCTTTTACAAGGAGTACTGGACTCAGACATACAGTGGGCAAATCAGATCTGCTTGGTCAGTTTGCAGCTTTTATGGAAGGAATCTCATCTAAGAGACCTTTCTTTCCAGTGGCACTACTCTCCCTGTGAATCACCAGTGCTCAGGTAGAAGGCAGTCCTCTGCACCTGACAGCTGATTGATTGGGAGGGTGGTCTGTGACATATTCGCCAGTACTGGGAGGGACACGGGCATTACTATGCAGCCTGTGGCGGAGTCTAATAGAACAGGATAAGTACTGTTCTCACAGTGAGGTCATGGGCAAAGATTTTGATGTGTTGAGATTTCAATTCTCAAGTATTATCTTGAGGAATAAGACTGATGGTAAAGCTGGGCATGGTGACGCAAGCTTGTAATCCCAGTACTTGGGAGGCCAAGACAGGAGGATCACAGGTTCGAGGACAGCCTCAGCAAGTAGTGAGACTCTCATCAACCTAGTGAGACCCTGTTTCAGAATAAAAATAAAATGGGGCTGGGGGTGTAGCTCAAAGGTAGAATTCCCCTGGGTTCAATCCCGAGAACCACACACACACACACAAGACTGATGGTAAAGCAACTGAAAAGTGTTCATATTGTCAAACATAAAGCTAATCCTCTGAGGTGCTCTTAGCCAGGTGTGGTGGTACACGCTTGTAATCCCAGTACTTGGGAGGCTGAAACAGGAGGATTGCAGGTTCGCAGCCAGCCTCAGCTACTTAGTGAGGCCCTCTGCAACTTAGTGAGACCCTGTTTGAAAATAAAGAATAAAAAATAGGACTGGAGGTATAGCTCGGAGGTAGAATGCCCCTGGGTTCAATCCCCAGTACCGCAAAAACAAACAAACAAAAAAAATAAAGTGAGGTGCTCTAACCCTAAACTTTGTGAATTGGTAGCTCATGTTCACTGAGGGATAAGACATCCAGGACTTGGGTTAGAGATGCAGAGGAGAAAAGTTTGATTGAAAATCCTTCATAGGAAGTAACTCCAGTGAAAACGCACTCATGGGGATTATAGTTAGGAGTATCCCCCATCAACACATTTTGAAAATAGGGCCCACAGAGGGCTTCTGAGTCAATAAATATGTATGAATGTGTATACTGTGTGCCTAGTTCTGTGCCAAACCCTGTGGTGATATAAAGAACCCTTCGTGTTACCTCTTTGCTACTCCTGTCCTGTATACCGTTGGCCCTCCCATGTCCCATGGTGGATTGAAAAGATTATATAATTATATTGGAAATATTCAGAAAAAAATTTCATCTGTACCAAACAGGCGTAGACTTTTCCTGTCACTATTCCCTAGACAGTACAGTATAACAACAGTTTATGTAACATTTACATTGTATTAGGTATTATAAGTATCTAGAGATGATTTATAGAGGAGAATGTGTATAGGTTCTGTACCAACACCACTATTTTACATAAGGGACTTAAGATCTGTGGATTTGGGTATGTACTTACAGGTTTTGTGTTGTTGCAGATATTGTGCCAGTTTGTAACTGATTTGTTGCAGTGATTTTCTTCCATGTGCTTCTGAACTCCTTAGGGTGGGAACCGGTTCTGATTCCCCTGTTGGCTCCCCAAGACTTGGCGCTGCCTGGCCTGGAGTAGCTGCTCAGAGCATGAGCGTGATATGTGGACTTGTCCAGCTTGAATGGCATTTTATTTTAATCTATACCCTTACTGGATTTAGCATTGGAAAGATTGTATTCATTTATTTTTTATTTATTTATTTTCTTGTGGTACTGGGGATTGAACCCAGGGGCATTCTACCTCCCAGCTACACCTCCGGCCCTATTTTTTATTCTTTATTTTCAAACAGGGTCTCACTAAGTAGCTGAGACTGGTTGCGAACCGGGATCCTCCGGTCTCAGACCCCAAGTACTGAGATTACAGCGTGCGCCACCACGCCCGGCTTGTATTCACTTGTGATCCATTTTTATCCATTATCAGTGGTTATTTTATGGGCCAAATACTCCATGGCTCAGGAGGGCCTGAAACAACATAAGCCCTTATCCCTCCTAGACCAGCATTGTGGTCAACCACATATGGCGTCAATGTTTCTGGCCTGTACTGCAGTGTAGAATTGTATATTTATTTGAAGTTAAATCAGCTCATTTTTTTAATTGGCATTTTTATTCATATACCATAAAATTCAGCACTGTATATGTGTGGGGGGTGCTGGGGATTGAACTCAGGGACATTCTACCTCCAAGCTACACCCCCAGCCCTATTTTATATTTTATTTGGAATCAGGGTCTTGCTAAGTTGCTGACAGACCAAGTTGCTGAGGCTGGCCTTGAACCTGCCATCCTCTGTCTCAGCCTCCCAAATACTGGGATTACAGACATGAGCCACGATGCCCAGCTAAAATCATCACTTTAAAGTGTGCGATATAACCAGGTGTGGTGGCACACACTTGTAATCCCAGTACTTGGGAGGCTGAGACAGGAGGATCGCAGGTTCTGGCCAGCTTCAGCAACTTACCGAGGCCCTCAGCAACTTAGTGAGAGCTGTTTCAAAAAAAAAAAAAAATAGGGCTGGGGGTGTAGCTCGGAGGTAGAATGCCCCTGGGTTCCATCCCCAGTACCACAAAAATAAAACAAGAAAAAGTGTGTGTGATTCAAGCCATGTATATAGTGGCACATACCTGTAATCCCAGTACTTGGGAGACTGAGACAGGAGGATCGCAGGTTTGCGGCCAGCCTCAGCAATTTAGTGAGGTCCTCCACAACTTAGTGAGACCTTGTTTCAAATTAAATAAAATAGAGCCGGGAGTGGTGGTGCACGCTTGTAATCCCAGTACTTTGGGAGGCAGAGACCGGAGGATCTGGGTTCGCGGCCAACCTCAGCTCCTCCTCTCTCCCTCTCTCTCTCTCTTTCTCTCTTTCTCTCTCTACTTAGTGAGGGAGACCCGGTTTCAAAATAAAGTATAAAAAATAGGGCCGGGGGTGTAGCGCGGAGGTAGAATGCCCCTGCATTCAATCCCTGGTACCGCAAAATAAATAAATAAATAAATAAATAAATAAATAAATAATAACTAAATAAACAAACAAACAAACAAAATAGGGCCGGGGGTGTAGCTCAGAGGTAGAATGTTCCTGGGTTCAGTCCCCAGTACCACACACACATACAAACTTTACAGTGTGAGATTCAGTGGTTTTTTTAACATATTCACAGGATTGTGCCATAATACAGTGTGGTTTTATTTAGTTTTGTAGTGTTTTATTTTTCTCATCAGACCATAAAGGTGGCAAGTAACGATGGATGTTAGTACAGATGAACTTCACTTGAAACATTCCTGCCTGTATTTAAAAGGCTGTTCTGAGCCGGGCGTGGTGGCACACGCTTGTAATCCCAGTACTTTGGGAGGCAGAGACCGGAGGATTAGGGTTCGTGGCCAGCCTCAGCGCTCGCTCGCGCTCTCTCTCTCTCTCTCTCTCTCTCTCTACCTCTCTACTTAGTGAGGCCCTCCACAACTTCGTGAGGCCCGGTTTCAAAATAAAGTATAAAAAAATAGGGCCGGGGGTGTAGCGGAGGTAGAACGCCCCTGCTCAATCCCCAGTACCGCAAAAAAAAAAAAAAAAAAAAAGGCTGTTCCGTCCCCTGGACACTGTGGGGAATTCTCACTTTGCAGGACCGTAGGATTACTTGAGCTCTGTCACCACCAGGTTTGATATGCCCCCTTAGTGCCTCTTGTCATTGTTTTAGCTGTACAGCTAAGAAATTTAATAGAGAACTTCTTTGATTTGTTTATATTGTACTTTGATTTACCTAGACTGTTTACAATCAGCTTTTTAGCAACATATGTTATATAAAGTAGAGGTGCATCTGTAATGGGACTTATACAGTCATGGATCTCACCAGGATGATAATATACCTTTTTTTTTTTTGGTGCTACTGGAGATTGAACCCAGGGGCTTTCTACCTCTGAACTGCATCCCCTGTCCTATTTAATTTTTTATTTTGAAACAGGGTCTCACTAAGTTGTTGAGGCTGGCTTTGAACCTGTTGTTGAGGCTGGCTTTGAACCTGTAATCCTCCTGTCTCAGCCTCCCAAGTAGTAGGATTACAGGCATGGGCCACCACGCCCACCTATATCAAATATCTTTAGCAAATGTTGCTAGTATAAAGATTATCAGTGATGTTGGGCCATAATTTTTTATTGAATCAAGATAAACTTAGTATTATCTTTACAAGCAGCATGGGTATGTAATTTCAGATAGATATCTTGCAATCTTGGTAGAATTGGGATCTTGAATGACCCCCAAAGCCCATGCACCATTGGGAGGAGGTGGGGCCTGGTGGGAGGTCCTCATCACTGGGGTGCCCTTGAGTGGGAGAGTGGCTCCCTGCCCCCTCCTCTTTCTGCCTCATGCTTCCTGGCCCTGAGCCTTGTGCAGCTGGAAGCTGCGGAGGCAGTGGATCAGACTGAAAATCCCAAACCTGAGATAACTAATTAGTTCTTTTCTCTTTATAAGTTGACTATCTCAGGTATTTCCTTATAGTGACAGGAAGCTGACTAACACAAGTTTTATAGACCCTGCAGATGAGTCATCATGAAGCAGCAGATTTTGTGTCAAGAGTTTTTATCTTTTGAATGCTGTAGATTAGGTAAACATTGCCAAAGGGACTTTGTTGTCAGATAATTAGAAATGGGCTGCAAGTTTTAACTTCTGTCTGGTTTTGAAGTATTCTTGTCTCCTGGTTCTGTGCTAGAATGGAGTGGCCTAGTGCCAGATGACCCTGCTCCTTCCTGAGAGGAGCACCACCGATAACCACCTGTGGAAGGGAGAAACATTTCAGCCACTGTGGTGTTAGGAAATGAAGCTCTTTCACATTTTTTATCTTGATGTTATCCTCATGCTTTCATTTTTATGTCGTGTTACAGCTTTATCGATATGCTACTGCTCAAGCAACAAGCAGCAGAAATTCTCTTCTGACAGATGTCATTGCCGCTTATCAGAAATTCTGTTCTCGACCTCCCAAAGGTAAGCGCGGTGCAACTGTGATGTTCTCTGCCGAGGCGTGTCCTCGGCAGGTGTTTACTAATAAGCATGCGTACTGGCTTGGCTTTAGGGTGGCTCTTGACTACTGTCTCTGCCTGTACCCACTTTACAATATATGTCACCCTCAAATGTCACTTTCGTACATGAGGAAATTGGCAGCAAAACAGCTGGTTTCTTAACATCTCTGGGCTGAGAACTCTATTGCTTAGACTCTGATGTACTTCCACACAAGAAACTTTACTCTCTAGCTTATGCTTTATCTTTTTCTAACAGGATTTGAAAAATACTTTCCTAATGGGAAAAATGGGAAAAAAGCTAGTGAACCTCAAGAAGTTACGGGAGAACAAAAAGGTACCTTTAAAAAGCTCTGCTTGCGTTTATTGCTTTCCCCTAGCTGCCGTGACCGTCCACTGAACAAGGGTTCTATGAGCCTCAGCCCTGAAGGTGGAGGCTGCCAGGGTCCAACGCTCCGCAGGCCCCGCTTCCTTTCCCCTTGACTTTTTGTTCTTGTTTTACTAACGTAAAGTCACCTTAGAGATATTGACTTATCAGACTAAGACTATGTAGTAGATATAACTGACACACGATTTAGACCATTGAGGAAAGGCTTAGAAACCTAATACAAGCCGGGCATGGTGGCGCAGTCTATGATCCCAGTACTTGGGAGGCTGAGACAGGAGGATTGCGGGTTCGCGGCCAACATCAGCAACCTCGTGAGGCCCTCTGCAACTTAGTGAGACCCAGTTTCGAAATAAAAAAATTAAAAATAAAATAGGACTGGAGGTGTAGCTCAAAAGTAGAATGCCTCTGGGTTCCATCCCCGGTACCACAAAAGAAAAAAAAGAAAGAAACCTAATACATACAATTTATTTGACACATATTGTAGTACAGTGCAGTGTTTTTATTCATTTTCTTTGTGGCACGGGGATTGAACCCAGGGGCATTCTACCTCCGAGCTACACCCAGCCTATTTTATTTTATTTATTTATTTTTTTGAAACAGGATCTCACTAAGTTGCTGAGAGCCTCACTAAGTTGCTGAGGCTGGCGGTGAACCTGTGATCCTCTTGTCTCGGCCTCCCAAGTACTGGGATTATAAGCATGCACTACCTATGCCCACTCCAGCCCTTGATTTTATATTATTTTTTTAATTATTTTTTTTGCAATACCGGGGATGGAACCCAGGGGCATTCTACCTCCGAGCTGCACCCCCAGCCCTATTTTTTATACTTTATTTTGAAACCGGGTCTCATGAAGTTGCGGAGGGCCTCACTAAATAGCTGAGGCTGGCCGCGAACCCGGATCCTCCAGTCTCCGCCTCCCAAGTACTGGGATTACAAGCGTGCACCACCACGCCCGGCTTGATTTTATTTTATTTATTTATTTATTTATTTATTTATTTATTTATTTTTTGCGGTACCGGGGATTGAACCCAGGGCCGTTCTACCTCTGAGCTACGCCCCCGGTCCTATTTTTTATCCTTTATTTTGAAACCGGGTCTCACAAAGTTGCGGAGGGCCTCACTAAGTAGCTGAGGCTGGCCACGAACCCAGATCCTCCGGTCTCCGCCTCCCAGGTACTGGGATTACAAGTGTGAGCCACCATGCCCGGCTCTGGCTTGATTTTAAATAAACTTGTCACATAGTTGGAGAGACACATACTCAAAGAACACAAAGGAGTGAAGCAAGGTCGGGGACAAGGAGACGGGATGCGCTTTGCGGGCTGACAGTGGTGCGACACTGGGTGGGAGGTTGGTGCCGGGCAGCTGCTGCAGGGTTCCCAGGGTGTGGTCAGCAGTCCAGATTAATGATAATAGGTCTCCTTTATAAATGTAACCTGCTGGGCACCTTTTGTGTAGATATCGCCTTGTCTCAGTTGTTGGAATATTGTCACCCAGCTTGAGCAAGGTGTTGATCCTGTTTCCCGGTCCTGTACTTCGTTAGGGGTGGGGCTGAGCTGTGCACACCATGCCCGTGTCTGTGTGCACAGCACATGTGTCAGGCATGCCATGAAGCCACAGCCTCATGTCATCACTGAAGAGGATGGGCACCTGTAGTCTCCCCTCCTGCCACATGGAAGGAATTGTCTCCTGAGAGTTGAAAATGTTAGAATGGTGTTTGTGGGTCTTTGAGAAGGTGGAGAGTAGCAAGAGAAAGGAAGATGTTAGTGACTGCATTCAGTTGTCAGGCCCGCCATTACAAAGAACAGCAGTCTCAGTAGCTTAAGCAAGGGGAATTGATTGTCTCCTAGTTCCAGATGCTAGAAATCCAAAACCAAGGTGTCAGCCGGAGGGTTTCCTGCGAGCTGTGGGAGAAGCGTGCAATTCAGGGCCTGTAGATGTCTGACTTCTTCCTATCTCTGCACATCACCTTCTGTCTGTATATCTGCCAGTGTCCAAATCCTCCCCTCCCCCCGCTTTCTTTTGTACTAAGGATTGAACCCAGGAACATTCTACCTATGACCCACACCCCCAGCCCTATTTTATTTCTTATTTTTGATGCAGGGTCTCACTAAGTTGAATAGGGCCTCACTAAATTTCTGAGGCTGGCTGTGAACCTGCGGTCCTCCTATCTCAGCCTCCCAAGTGCTGGGATTACAAGTGTGTCACCACGCCCAACTTACCCCCAGCCCTTTTTAGTTTTTATTTTGAAACAGGGTCTTAAGTTGCTGAGAGTCTCACTGAATTGCTAAGACTGGTCCCAAACTTGGGATCCTCCTGTCTCAGCCTCCCAAGTACTGGGACTGTAAGTGTGGGCCACATACCTGGCTAGGGCACTTACTTTTTAACTTTGAATGGGGACTCAGGAATTCGCTTGTCTAGGTTTAAATACCACTGTTAATTCACATGGCAACAAGTCACTAGCAAGTTACTTTAACTCCAGTTTCTTCCTCTGTGAAATGGGTATAATAATAGCATACTTCATGGTTGTTGTTTATGTGTGTGTGTGTGTGTGTGTGTGTGTGTGTGTGTGTGCATGCGTGCGTGTGTGATACTAGGGATTGAACCCAGGGGCATTCTACCTCTAAGCTTTATCCCCAGCCCTATTTTATTTTTTATTTTAAAACAGGGTCTCACTAAGTTGCGGTGGGCCTCACTAAGTAGCTGAGGCTGGCCACGAACCTGCGGTCCTCCTGTCTCAGCCTCCCAAGTACTGGGATGACAAGTGTGCACCAACACGCCTGGCTCTTCATGGGTTATTGTGCATATTTCATGAGATATGTTGGCGAAGGACTCGAGCCTCCCTGAGAGTTAGTGCATTGCATTGGTGTCCTTTCTCATAGTGTTTTTTTTTTTTTTTTTTTTTTT
>PVJS01063228.1:0-10537 GCA_004027185.1 Glis glis | reverse complement strand
GTACTTTGGGAGGCGGAGACCAGAGGATCCGGGTTCGCGGCCAGCCTCAGCTCTCTCTCTCTCTCTCCCTCTCCCTGTCTCTCTCTTCCTGTCTCTCTCTCTCTCTACCTAGTGAGGCTCTCCGCAACTTCGTGAGACCCGGTTTCAAAATTAAGTATAAAAAAATAGGGCCAGGGGTGTAGCTCGGAGGTAGAACGCCCCCGGTACCGCAAAAAAAAAAAAAAAAAAAGTAGTTTAAAAGATTCAGGCTAGGTGTGGTAGCACACGCCTGTAATCCCAGTACTTGGGAGGCTGAAACAGGAGGATCGCAGTTTCCAGGCCAGTCTCAGCAACTTAGTGAGACTCTGTTTCAAAATAAAAAAGGCTGTTGGTGTAGCTCAGAGGTAGAATTCCTCTGAGTTCAATCCCCAGTACCCCTCCCCAAATAGACTCAGAACTTTAAAGCAGGAAAAAGAAAATCATCTATTTCTACATAATTAAGCTAAACTCAAATATGTTTTCTGATCCCTACCCCATCAAATTGTATTGGTTTTTCACTTTGCCCAAGACTGCAGGAAAACATTCACTCCTTTTACCAACTTTCAAAACATTCTTTATCAACTTTCAAAATGTTCATAAAAGCTCTAGGTTTCCACAGACTTATCTCAGGGACTGACCTATAAAAGAGGGAAAGCCCATGTAGGTGGGTTTAGGAGCTCTTCTCTACTCTCACATCCATCTAGCACAGCTTCAATTCAACCTAAATGACGCATGGAATATGTACATTGGTTAGGATTTCATGTCAAAGAAAGACCCATCACTGGAACCAGAAGCTCCCATGAGTTTCCAAAGCCCTGTGGAATGACAGTTGGAGAGCAGAGGGTGAGGGCCTCTACCAAGATCTCCTTCCATCTGGGGCCACATGCAGACTACTTGAAGAAAAAGGGAGGGGCAGGAAAGGGGGAGGAAGGAAAGAGAACAAATAAGAGGGGAGAGTTTTAAAGAACAGAATTTGCAGAGTGAGTAGAATAGGGAGAAGACTTCATTCTTCACTGGATTCTGTGGGGAAAACAGGAAGTAAAGTCTGATGTTAATACCCCTGGCTGAGGTTCGCAGAACATCAGCTCTGTGGTCTCACCAGGGCACCATGGAGAGTGCATGTATGTTCCTGTCATTCTGAACTGCATTATGACCCGAGACTACAATGAACCAATAAAATACATATATATGTACATATATATACACACATATATATACACACACACACACAAACGTATATGTATATGTATATGTATATGTATATGTATATGTATATGTATGTAATGGTCCCAAAGTAGCAAAACAGTAGAGGTGGCCACTGAAATTCCCAGGGGTGTTCAGGGAGAGGAGAAGCACCCTGAAGTGCTGTGGGCTTGCAATGGGGATAAAGATGGCAGATGAGGTGCTCTTCAGAGGAAAGAGCATTCTGCCTAACATAAGGGGACAGACATGATATCTCCAGGCAGATAATGTCTATAAAAGTTCTCAGAGTCTCACCAGCACTAAGAAAGCTCTGAAAGAATGAAATCCAATTACACCCCTGGGTTCCTCTACCTAGAAAACATGGAGCTGTGCCACCAATTCGAGGAGAGAGTCTCAGCTCACAGAGGTATAAAATTAGAATACCCCCCCCAGTAACTGCTACATGGGCAACACCCCTGATTGATATCTCACTCTGAGTCTTTCATTGAGATTTGTCCAGTTCAGTTTATATCCCAGCTTCATATTTAATTCAAAGCTCCCCCTACCTGCTAGATTGGCTCCAGTGGTCTACAGAAAACAAAAGATCATTTTTCTCTAACACTCCACAGTGCCCTGTGATAACACCAGGCTTTGCTTCTTTCCCCCACAGAAGCCAGTGAAGAAGGATTTCTTACACTCATGACATTGTAGTGGACTTTGCTAGATGCCTTGGTTGGAATACCTCTTGGGAACAACTTAGATAATAAGTATAAAATATTGCTTCTTGGTCTTTTGGCTAAGATCAAGTATAATAAGTATAAAATAGGAATATTGAATGCAGGTTAAAGCATGGACTCTGGGGCCATACTGCACAATTCTAGCGGTGGCTTGGTCTCTCCCTAGATGTGTGAATTAGGAACAGACACTTCGCCTCTCCGGGCCTCATTTCTTTACCTGCAATCCGGGGATAGTAATTGTACCCAAATCACAGAGTTGCTGTGAGGATTAAATTAGCTTAAAATTGCTTAGAATACTACCTGGCAACCTGATGTGTTGGTTATCTAGTATTATACTTTATATATTTGATACTATAACTGAGCTAAGGAAACCCTTACACCTCTTGGTCTCAGTGTTCTGATTAGTAAAATCAGAGGTACTAAATGATTCCCTCTGCTCCTCTTTAATTTAGAGCTTATTGATAATGGCTGGGCAGTGGAAAATAATGGTACTCTCATACAATGCCACGGGAGTATAAATTGGTAAAACTTTTTTGGAAGGCCGTGTTACAACATCATTTATAATTTAATGTGTTCATATTTTGTTTCAGAAAATTTTAGCTCTGGTAATTTATCTTACAAAAATACTTATATACCTGTATAAATACACTAGAATCTATATTGAAATATTGTTTATAATGACCCCAAATATGCATTTCTTAGGAATTGGCTAACTATGATAAATAATGCTACACTAATTTGTAGCCATTAGAAAGGAGCTTGATAATCCTGGAAGTAAATAGCCAAGGGGGGAAAACATAAGTTGCAAAATAGTGTATATACACAATTCCACTAAAAATAAAAAGAAAAGAAAGAAGGAAAGAAGAAGAGAAAGTGAATGAAAGCAGCAAGAAAATACATGTGGATCTTAGCATAGGGACAGAACACAAGTTTACACACACACGTGCATGTATGATATGCTAGACAATAAACAGTAGTTATTCTGGGGGTGGAATTATTGATGTTTTTATCTTTTTATGCTACATGTTTCTTTATTCTCTAAATATTTTTAACCACAAGTAAGCATTGCTTTGGTATTTAGGAAATCAAAGTTAGTAAACAATTTCCTTTAAAGCAACAAGCAGGGGCTTTGAAATCAGAGATGCTTGGTCTTAAATTGTATCCTTATAGCTTTTTTGCAGTGAGACCACAGGAAAACTATTGAAACTCTGAATCACAGTTTCCTTAGTTGTACAATGGATAATGCTGAACTCTCTTTGATACATAAGGGTTAATTGTAAAAGCACATTTAAATTCTCTTATCACAAAGTTTGGCATACTGTAGATGTTCCGTAAATGTCAGTCCTATTTTCTCTATCCCTTGCTATTTTATAAAACATCTACATATAAAGTAGGTCCTCTTAAAAAAATAGAAATGATTTCTTGACAAAGTTTTTTTTTAAATTTAGCTTGGCGAGTGACACAAACTTCACAGATCAAATTTTGTGATAACCCTTACCTTAAATATATCAGTTGTATTAGGATCATTATTTTCAGAGGAAATAAGAAAATATGTCAATGAAGGTGAGAAAGAAATGGTTAACATCCAGTACTGCATTCTGATAGGCCCACAAGAAGGCATATATGTATTTTTTGTGTCCCACCCAACCCATCTGTAATTAAAGTATTACACAGTGAGATTATTTCATTATAAATGTACACCTATGTAGAGAAATGTCTGGAAGGGCAATCTCAGCATTAACAGTGGCTATCTTTAAGATGTAAAATTACATGTGAACATCTTCTTTTCCTGAACTCTTTTCTAAAAATTGTAAAATACAATGTTTGACAAAATTAAAATTTGTTTACTTTGAAATAGAAAGTGTGCCATAAATGCTGCAAAATTTCACTTACCTCTAAAACATGCAGAATTAAGCAATGATAAAAATAAACCAAGATATTTGAAAATCATTTATTTTTATTTTCTGTTAAAATTACCAGGGTGAGCTTTATAGCTAAGTGTTCTCCTTAATTTGGATGAGGTCAGCTGAAGTCGGCAAAGGAAGTGAAGACAATGGGTTTTGGCTTGCTTCTAACATTAGGAAATACACTGGTCTTATCATTACAATAGTAGATTGGTACCCCTGTTTCATTGTAAACAATTCAATGAAACATTCGTCAGAAAGTTGATGGGTATTATTTTGGGAATCCTATTTGCTTTTTGTGGTTTGTCTGAGTTTGTTATGATCCAGTGACTTAACTGGTGTATTTAGGAGAAGGGAATTACCATCACAATGATTACTCAAAATAGGACCTGACTTAAAAATTCAAAACTTCGGGTAAGTTAATGAAATGGGGAATTGCTGTCAGTGGTCGGGGCTGTTTGTGGCTGGTTTCAGCCAGAATGACCAGCTCCAAGGGAAAAGCGCAAATCTTTCCCTCAGAAAAGTAGGAAGTCTGGTTCTCTTAGCACGTTCACACTCAAAAAGGATTAAGAAATCGTCTGGCTTAATTTCATCTTGGGTAGAAAAGCATCTGCTTTGAACTTGAGTCAGTTTTAGAACACAGTTCTGCTGCTCAGACTCCCCCCTTCTTTCCTCTCTACTCACCTTGCCAAAGTAATGAACATTCAGGTAAGGTCTGCAGGCACCCAGGCCAAAGAGTACCAAATCCTACTGAAAGATAGGATCGTGAACATGAGGGCTAACAGGGCACTTTATTTCATTTATTTATTTATTATTCTTATTTTCATTACTTAACTTTAACATGTCCAGGGAGGAGGAGCTGGGTGGGATATGCAGGGAAATACACCAGCCAAGTGATGTATGCATGTATATTTGTATAACTTTGAACCTGGCTATGATGTATAATTACGATGTACCAATAAAAGCATACAGATAAAATGAAATAAAAGTGTGGAAGGGTGTTAATTTTTAAAAAGGTTTTTTGGAAATAAATTGATTTTTTACCTTGAGGCTGATCTATCGATGATACACAACTTTATGGTGGAAAATGCTCATCATGTCGAGACAAACCCACCATGCTAGGCCTTGTATAGATATTTGTCAGATAAATTATTAACAGATGGTTATTTACACGAACTTCACAGCTCCTTTGCCTCTTATTTCTGTTGCACGTTTTGGTGCCAGACCATTTCTCTCTAGAGGCAGGGAAATGAAATTGGAGTAAAAAAACTCCCAAGTGGTCTACTTTATTCTACTGAATATTTTGGTCCAATGGCTTGGCAGACAGAACCTTTGTAAATGTTGATGAAAACAATCTGTTATGTCTCTGTCACTGTTGATTAAGAGACATGGGGAGATCGAATATCCGTATGTCATTCAAAAAGATAGCCAATATTATAAATGTGAGACTTAAGAGCTGTGTACCTAACACATTCAAGCCCCACAGAGCCGCCACACTGATTTTTTTCTAAAACCATCCTTACAGGGAAAATTCATGTTCTTGGTCACAAAATACAAAACCCTTTTGCTCTCATCCCTGCCCACAGCCTTGACTTCACTCCCTGTCCTTTCCTGCTGTGTGTGTAATGATTCTACCCTCTGAAGAGCTGTGAAAGTTTGGATTTAAAACCTCCCCCAAGCTGGGTATGGTGGCACATGCCTGTAATCCCAGTAGGTGGGAGGCTGAGATAGGAGGATCTCAGGTGAGAGGCCAGTTCACAGTAACTTTGTGAGACCCTGTTTCAAAATAAAGAACAAAAAATAGGGTTGGGGGTTTAGCTCAGAGGTAGAATACCCCTGGGTTCAATCCCCAGTACCACCCCCCCAAAAATTAAAAATTAATAAAAATAAAAAGGGCTGGGGGCGTAGCTCAGAGGTAGCACACCCTTTTTCAATAACACATACAAAATAAATAAAATAAATAAGCAAACAAATAAATAAATAAATGTTCAGAGGCAGGGCTGGAGGAAGTAAGTCCCTGGTGGACTGTATCCGTCTCTCACCCCTCCACCTTCCTCTTTGCTCCCCTGCTGCCATGAGGTGAGAGTGATTTTTTCCTCCTCCATCCTGCCCTGAAGCCCTGCTGCCATGATTCCTGCCTGGGAGCCAGCTGATCATGAACTGACCTCTGAAATAATTAGCCCCAAATAAACCTTTCTTTGTCTAAGTTGTACTTGTCAGGTATTTTGTTCACAGCGATGAAAAAGCTGGCTAAAATAGAATGCATCCACCTGAATGAATGTCCTGGACTGTGGAAGGGCAGAGTGATATACTCCTTCATGAGGTCTCCTCCTGGTTACTCCACATTAACCATCTCTGTTGCCATGTTCATTAGTCAGAATTGAATCTCAGCATTCAGATCCCAGGAATAGATGCTGCCCTCCCACCTGCTCCAAGTGCCACTTCTCAAATCAAGGCCCTTGCTGAGCTCTGCTTTCTCCTTGGTAGGCCCTTCAATCTCCTTCTTCAACTAGCAACCACTCGTACATCCTTTAAACTCTCTTCAAGATGTCACCTTCTTGAAAGTCAGGGACTGCTCACGGTCCCCTCTATCTCAAGTCCCAGCTCCCCAAATTTGCCACAGGCGAGGCTGGATGTCTCTTCTCTGTGCTCCGTGGCACACAGTTGTTCCACATTTAGATACCACCTTCACTGTGTGACAGCATGGCTTGGTGGTTCTGAACACAGATGCTGGAACAGGTGCACCCGGGCAAGTGACTTGCCTCAGTTTCCTCAACTGTGAAATGGACTTAATAGTAGAATCTAACTCACAAAGACAAATAAACTGATATATCTAATGCCCTCAGCAGCATGCCCTCAGTGAGTGTAAGCCATTAAGAGTGTTTACCTGTAGTTATTTGTATATTCCTTGATGTTAGCATAGCCCTCGGCATCCAGTAAGTTCCATTTACATGGTGGCCAAACAGAACTTACAAAACTAAGAATAGCTTCTAAGTCATATAAATTCTAGAATTTTCGTGCTTAAATACCAACATTTAGCTCCAAGTTCAAGAATCAGGGAGACACTTATGTAGGCATGGAGTACTGCTTTTTCCAGGGAGGAAACAAACATTTCAGATGATTCTACCATTGACTGTAAACAGAGTCCCCTCCAGTGGCCCGGCCAGTGCAGAGATTCTGTCTAATCCCCAAAGGCTTCAGATCCATGATGGGTATTCTATTATAGTTTCCAACAGAAGGTGTAAATTACAGGATGCCTGATAAATTTATCCAGAAATGTTAAGAAAAACAGATGCTATTTTCCAAGCCTTATCAAATGATTCCTTCTCCCCTCACTCACAGAGGCAGTTTGGAGCCAAATACGATGGAAAAGTCATTTGCCCGCCCTGATCACTTGCACACTCCAGGAGGAGGGGCTGAGGGAGTACGTCCGATAAATTAATTTCCCACACTCTCCCCTCTTCCTTCTCTGGGTGGTTAAAACAAAACAAAGTATTTGGTTTCCCCTAATTTTTCAACTGATGAAAGATGACAGATCCAATAGTGGAGCTCGCAAATGTAAATCTTTATTTCGTATGATTAGAATCTCTCTCTGTTTCCACTGTAACCAATCCCATACCAGGAGAGAGATTCCGAAATCTGCAAGGACAGTATTAAATGAGCTACAGTCTAGCGTGGGCTGATGGGCTTTTCGCCATAATGTCAGCTCCATTCGGACCTCGTCAGCTTTGGCCTTGATGAAATTAACATGGCATGTGAAGGAGAGAGGAGGGGCTGCTCCAGCTCAGCGGTTTGCATCTAAATATCTCTATATTTCAGACGTTCTTCACTAGTAATAAGTGAACTACGTTTATGTATTTAATGAATCAAGGACCTATTTTAGAGGGAGGCCACTGGGTACCTGCTTCTTAGATTATTCCTACTCTTATTGTAGTCTGCAGACTCATTTTTCCCCATTATTCTATGTGTTTCCACGAGTGTTACAATAGATAGGCTCACACTTATCCTTAGATCTCGGTAGCCCCCACAACTGCATTAATGATGCGACTACTAGAAAGTGTTATGAAGGAATGGAAGATATAAGGCAAGAGACATGGGAAATGACACTTACTCTGTCCGTATGGATTTAGCTTTGGAAATTACTGCATACTGGAGAATGGTGGTGGATGCAGCTCTCACCCACAGGCATGAGAGGTAAAAGGATCCTTATGCTGCAGAGCATGTTTTAAAGGATGGAGTGACCCATTACTTCACTGATTCCAGTAGATAAAATGCATCCTAGCCTCTTGCAGGACAGGGCAAGGACAAGCTATCACTAGGCAGCAGTCTTCTATTTCAGTGCTGTGGCGATGTAGTGTGTGAGTGACTTTCAGGAAGAGCACGTGCGCTCCCGACTTGTGGACTCATTTTGCAAAGATCCTAAAGCAGGAAAAGAGGCCGTTTACGCATCGTTTGCAAACGGAAAGTACTTGATGGATGAAAACTTCTCTGAACAGTGGTTAGAGTCTGCAGAGGGGCCAGTGGATGCCAAATAAAAGGGGTGATTGTGAAGGGCCCTGGCAGCGAGTTCTTCAGGAAATGGCCGGGTGTGTGTATCCTTGCTGATTACACATATAATGGCTCTACAATGTTCTGTATCAAGAAAGGTTGTGCTTCAAAGTTATGTTTTCAAAAGGAAAGAGTAACAGGAGTCTAATGGAGCTCTGCTGTAAAGAGGCAGAGCAGCTTTAGAAGGGGAGGCATTCCCACGGCTGGGGACGGTATTGTCACATGAGGGAAAGACAAGCAGAGCCCACAGCCTGCATTCCAAAGGAAAACCCAGTATTGACTCTTACTGCTCCAAGAATTTAAAAAAAGGACTCAGGAAAATCAAACATCCAAAGCATAGATCAGCATGTGGAAAGTCCAGAAGCGACATTCAGATTTTAACTAGGATATCTGAGCCCCAGGGGTAAGAGGAACATATCCTGTGTTGCTTTGGGAATTAACTGGCAGCCACCCACTCAACTGGGCAAGGAAGGCGGTGAGAATTAAATGAGATAATGCATAAAAACACTTGCTACAATGCCTAGCAAGACGTTCTATGACAGAGTTGTAATTCCTAATGATGCTACTAATTGTCACATCACCTGCCTGAATTTGAAGAGGCCCTTCTGCCTTCTGAAAATGACACTGAGAAGATCAGTTTATACTGCTGTGACCCCCATGAGGATCTGGGACTGATATGCCTGGAGATGTCCCCCTTCTCTATGGAAGCTGTGGTCTTCTTAAGATAGAAGCTACTCTGCAAGGGAGGGTACAGGAGGAACCCAGAACAAAAGCTTAGCAATTAGAGCCCAACTGGGGAAAAATATTGAACAATTTAATTTCAAATTTATTGCTTTTTAGCTTAGAATTACATTTGTGATTCGCCCTTAAATTGATCATTTCAAAGCTTCATAATAACTATGCGTCTACTTGTTGCTGGTATTAAATTAACCTCTTTCCACAATATTTCTCACTGTCCTGCCTCTCATATTTATATAAAGTTTTGCTTCATGAAAAAAATAATTATTATTATTTTAATTTGAAATGTTTTACCAGATTTAATTAACAATGACACGTTTCCTGGAAGGTATGGTGTGTGGATAGCTCAGGTATCTAAGTTCTAATGGATATAGGCAGCATTGCAGGTACGTAAGAAGGCAGGTCTTAGACCCAGACTGCCTGCTTCAAATTCTAACTCCATTTCTACCAAGCTAGCAAGAAAGGCCCACTGATTAAGCACTCTCTACCTATGTTTTCTCCTGGGAGAACTGAATGAGTTAATACCTACAGAGTTCTGGGAACAGGTAAGGCAAGCACAGGAATATTTTAATGTACTTCACATTTTCACAGGTAAATTGGATTCCAGAAAAATGTCATGATAGCATTCTTACTTTCATTCCTGAGATTAAAATCAAAATTAACATGTAAAAAGTCTGCATTTTGGATCAGTAGCAATTTATGTCTATTCATTCATTCATCTATTCATTCATCCACCAAAGGTTTATTACCTCTCGGATACAATGAAAAGAAGGAAAATTGGTTCTAAATTTTAGTAAGCAGACTGAGAGAAGAATCACACACTACATTCAGGGTACAATTAGCTTTAGAGTAATCCCACCATCCATGGTTTCTCTTTCTGCAGTTTCAGTTACCTGCGGGCAACCGAGGTCTGAAAGTATTAAATGAAACATTTCAAAAATATATAATTCATAGATTTTAAATTGCACACCATTCTGAGTACTGTGAGGAGATCTCGTGCCATCCTGCTCCATCCCACCTGGGTTTAGAATCATACCTGTGACCACATGTCCACACTGTAATAGTCATGTAGTGGCTGTCTCAGTTATTAGATTGACTGTGGCACTATCACAGTGCTCAGATATATAGGGTTTGATATTATCTATGGTTTCAGGAATCCACTGGATTTTGGAATGTATCCCCTGTGGATAAGGTGGGACTATTGTAATTAAATTTGGTTTAAAATGTGCAAATATTTAAATCACTTCCTAAAGGATAAAATTCAGGAGTAGGAGCCGGGCGTGGTGGCGCACGCTTGTAATCCCAGTACTTTGGGAGGCGGAGACCGGAGGACCAGGGTTCGCGGCCATCCTCAGCTCTCTCTCTCTCTCTCTCTTTCTCTCTCTCTCTCTCTCTCTCTCTCTCTCTTTC
>PVJS01063227.1:0-10538 GCA_004027185.1 Glis glis | reverse complement strand
GGTGGCGCACGCTTGTAATCCCAGTACTTTGGGAGGCGGAGACTGGAGGATTCGGGTTCGCGGCCAGCCTCAGCTCTCTCTCTCTCTCTCTCTCTCTCTCTCTACTTATTGAGGCTCTCCACAACTTCATGAGACCTGGTTTCAAAATAAAGTATAAAAAATAGGGCCGGGGGTGTAGCGCAGAGGTAGAACGCCCCTGGGTTCAATCCCCGGTACTGCAAAAAAAAAAAAAAAAAAAAGAGGGGGTTTGATTCTGTTGTTTTGGCTGTTCTTTGTCAGGTTCACTTTATTCTAGTATGTTTCTGGGATTTTTAACTCTGAACTTAAAATTGTTGGAATGTTATCTGTGGGAATACATGATTTTATGGGGTTTCTTGAAGACATGATCTGAACATGCTTCTTTTAAGTACCTGAGATCTAATCTGAGATCAGTTTAAATTTTATCCTTTATCCTTTGGCCCATGGTTCATATAAAACTGGATCAAATCTGCACAAAGGCTCATTTGTAGTTAAAATGTCTTAGGGGAGACTTTCACTCTTCTGTCTCCTCAAAGCACAATGCAACATAGGAAAGCTTCCTTTCCATGATTTTTTTCTTCTTGTTTTGCCTTCCTTTCACTGAGAGTGTTTTATTATTTTTTTTGTTTCAGTTGTTTTGAGACTTTTATTTTCTGTCTGATTTATACATGCTCTTGGCTTTGCTTCTTTTTTTAGATATATTTTTTGGTGCATTGTAGTCTCACATGATAATGTAGTTCAGAGTAATAGGTACAGACATGCATGCAGAAATTGGTGAGCTTCCCCCTGGCTCCTTCCCCATAAATGATACTGAGATCAGCATTGAGGTGTTTATTTCATTAATTCTTAAAATTACAACCCACAGGGATTTTCAGAAGTCCTTGGTCAGCTCTTGGAATAAGCACATTGTTTCCTTATTGCATTCATATTTTCTCAACATTCTTACCTTTTAGGTGCCTTTCCATTTTTGCTAGCTCTCTTGTGCATTCTAAGATACATTTTGTATTTCATCCAGCAATTTTAGGTGTCTAATACAACTTTAAAATAGGTGTATCCAATTTACCATATTACTGAAAATAGAAATTCCCACCATTTCTTTAAAGTACAACTTATTTATACAGAGTTAGCATGTAACCCTCAATATTCCTGACTCAGTGAGCTTATTTCATAAAGTGCATATTTTCTTGGTAACAAGGAACAAAACCAGTACATTTTTTCTCTCCTGTGATTCTATTTTTTATTTTTCCTACTTCTAATTTAGTTACCTTACTGTTTTTCATGTAACTTTTTGAACTATTGTAAATACTTCCATGAACAATATAAGTCTATAAAACAAATTAAGTATTAAAAATAACTGTGTTTTTATCTTTTCTGCAATTTAAAGTGCTTTTGCAAAATACCTTACATTATTTTTGTTCTCTCCCAAATGCAGGTATTATGGGTATTTTTTGTGGCAAATACAATGACTCCTAATATGTGAATGCCTAAACTAAACCCTGATCTAGTACTCTTATGCTTATATCAGACAGATTGAGTATTACGAAAATTTTAGAAAGAAAAAAATTAAAGGATGCAAGCCCTACATTGAAAACTCCATAAAGTCATTCTATCAGACTTTTGTCAAAATAAAGTTAGTATTTTAAAATTGATGGAAAATATGCCTTCCCAAACACTTTTACTTCTGACTTTTGAAGTATTTTAGTGTAATTGCTGTGAAATATTTTTACAGCAAAATTTCTTATTTATCAATTAGATTGATAATGTACTTTTTTTGTGGTACTGGGGATTGAACCCAGGGGCATTCTACCTCCGAGCTACACCCCTAACCCCATTTTGTATTCTTTATTTTTTATTTATTTATTTATTTATTTTTGCGGTACCGGGGATTGAACACAGGGCGTTCTACCTCCGCGCTATGCCCCCGGCCCTATTTTTTATACTTTGTTTTGAAACTAGGTCTCACGAAGTTGCGGAGGGTCTCACTAAGGAGAGAGAGAGAGAGAGAGAGAGAGAGTGAGCGAGCTGAGGCTGGCCGCGAACCCGAATCCTCCGATCTCCGCCTCCCAAAGTACTGGGATTACAAGTGTGCGCCACCACGCCCGGATTTGTATTCTTTATTTTGAAACAGGGTCTCGCCAAGTTGCGGAGGGCCTCACTAAGTAGCTGAGGCTGGCCACGAACCCAGATCCTCCGGTCTCAGCCTTCCAAGTACTGGGATTACAAACGTACTTTTTGACGGACATTTTCTATAGTAGGCACTTGGGATATACTTAATTCATTTATACTGAGTATTCTAGAAAAATTAATTTATATGTTTAAATGAAAGATGTGTTCAAAATTAGACAGTTACAGAGAATAGAGCCCAGTTATAGAATGAGGAACTTATTTTCATTTTCAAACAAAAATAGCAAAAAATAAAAGTTCTAACACTCTATTTAAGATGGGTACCACTTACAGCTGAATGTGCAAAGGTATCTTCATAAAATGCTAGCATCAGAGCAAACTGCAGCAATGTGTATATTTGTAATAGTTGAGATGCAGGTGATGAATAGGGAACTTCTTTTCCAGTAACCTAAGCAGAGAAGAAAGAATCATTTTCTTTATATTGTTCCAGGAATTATTCCTCCTTTTAAAATTCTAAGTGAAGAGATATGCATAAAGAAGTAAAAGGATTTCTCTCTCTCCCTTTTTCAAAAAGACTCTAAAATTCATTTTTTTGAATAGGAAAATGTCTATAGGTTGTGAGACTTGTTTCTCATTTCAGAAGCATTATGGCTTAAAATTTAGTCTGCCTTCAAAATAAGTAAGAATTGATTCAGCAATATGTGCTAATAGTAAAGATACCCCCCAAAGAATAGATTGGATTGTGCCCACCTGAAAATATGTCCATGAATATATTCCAGCAATGCAAAAATTAAAAAAAGGAAGATGATTCTGAGAAGTATAGGTAGTCATGCTTCAAAGAGAAACAGAATTTTATTGGAAGCAACTTTCCTAAACTAATGATTTGTCCAGAAATGCTACAACTTTATCTTTATAATGATGACAGCACCCATGTAACATAAAAATATTCACTTTGAATTATCTATTAAATAAGAAAAATAATAAATAGATTATTTCTTATTAGGTTTGAAACTAAAAATAAGCAAAGTATTGTCACATATATTGTGTTGACTGTTATACAACTAATTATGAATATAAACAAAAGTATATGGGAAATTTAGCCTTTCTGTAAATTAATGCTATTTGAATAAAACATATAATCTTATTTTCTTGAGATATCATAGGCTAATCTTTACACTCATAGTATCATCTCTGAAATTGATGGTTGTCTACTTTTCCTCTTGTTCCTGTATTTCTATTCATGACATTTATTCAATAAAGAATCATAACCTATATCCAGAAAAATTGAAAAGAAATTCTCTTTTCTTTTCCAGAAGAGGATTTCAGATCAAAATTGAAATTTTCATTTGGGTTCCAGTGTCTCAAATTTGTACATTTCTTATTCTTGGTTTTAAATGTAACTTATATATGTAATGCTTCTACTCTGCTATCAAATGAATACAGTTATGGTCTGACCTAATAGTCACATTGTCTTGATGTGACTTTAGACTTTGTGTTTTGGGGACCTCAGTTTTTCCTGAGCAAAAACAAGGAGAGACTGAATGATTTCTAAGGCTCCCCCCATCTCTATTGTTCTAGGCTTCTGTATGTGAGCTGCATGAATTCGTGAAGTTATGCCCTGCACAAAGGCTCTTGGCTGGGGCTCCAGTGACTCTGATAACTACCCTCTGTTGCTCTGCTTCCCAAACTGTGCTCCCTGGACAAAGTCAGTGTCTACCTGGTAGAAGGCACCCCTCCTCTTGGTGCTTAGCTGGTGTCCATTCATCAAGTTATGCACTACAGGGCTGCAACCGACTAAGGGCACATCTTTTTACAGATTTGCATGCAGACAGTATATATGCAGACTGGCTGTACACCTAACAAGAGACTAATATTCAACATCTTCAACTCCATGAACTAGTTTTACCTCTGGGATCTCTTCACTCAGTCCAAGTCTTGGTTTACCTGGACCCCATCCTGGTCCTTTAAATATGACAGAAAACTTGTGGAAGAATCCAGGTGTGGCCCAGAACATAGTCCACATATAAAATAAATGGTGGAACTAGAAAAATTAAAAACATAGCTTATTTAAAACAAGGCAGACATAATGAAAAATTAAGTACAGCTAATTATGAATCATATTGTATTGTTCAATGCATTTTGTACATTTTTCTTTAATATGTATATCATGGCTAGATTAATGTAGATTAATGTGAACTCACATTCTATAATTCACCCTATGCATCATGTGTACCTCTAAGTGTGTTCTTGTTAATATTTCTGAAGTTAAATCAAATTATAATTTTGAAATATAAAGAGTAAAGCAATTGGCTAGAAAAAAAGCAAAGTGGAAAAAACAAGTCATGAGGCTGTGCTTCAAGAGGAATTAACTAGCAACCTGTATACCCAATATCCTTATCTAATGACACCTTTTCTAAAATATTGCTGAATGGATATTAAATTAAACATGGAAACATATAAAGATTATATGAATGTTCAAATATTTAAAATTAAAGTTCTGAAATTTGCTATATATCCCATACACATACTCATAATGCACCATGGGAATAAAAATGGTCCTGGAGTGTAGGCATCAGGTGTAGAAACTAAAGGTAAGTTCTATTGCAAATATAGAAATGTATAAATCAAGAAAGAAGTTTTAGTTTAAATTTTGTGTTCTTGCTGGTACTTTCAAGATCTCTGGAAGAATTTAAATGTTTAGGTTTATAAAAATGAATTTTCAAATTGCTTGAAATATTACAAGGAATTTGAAACAAGAAACATTATGGAATTTAATGGAATAGATTTTGAGGACAAGGTAAATGTCAGATGGAAATTTATCTGGGGCTTTGATTTAAAAATAATACAGAAAAAATGAATGCATTTAAGGAGTTACGACAAACATTAAATATTTATTTGTTTTGTTATTTTGAAAACTGAATGCATTTTTTCTATCTTTCTGGACATAAGCTGCAATAAATATATGGAAATGTTTGAAAATAAAGTGTATTTCCTCACTTATTTGGCACTTCCCAATGCCAGAGTCTTCAGGACTCCAAAGGAGACCAAAGTGAATGATCTGTGCCTAATAATAATAATAACAACAACAACAACAACACCTTCTGTCTAGTGGAAGCTGTCCCAAGTTGTTTTTGATATCCCTAGGTGATAGGTGAGAAATTTAGCTGTATGTAATGGAATATAAGTGAAAATAGTTACATGCTTTTGTAATTCAAGAACTCTTATTGTAACTTGTTGTACTGACATTTCTGACAATATAAGTGAGCATGTAGGAGACTAAACCTTAGACCCATTTGTGACAATTACTGCACTAAAGAAAATGTTTATATGAGGGTAGAAATCTGGAGGATTAACCTAACACAGATTCAACAATGGCTCATAAATACCTGTGATTGTCCTACTCTTGTGCCTCTCCAAATGATAACCCTCCAACTATTGTATAGCTCTCTCTGCATGGAATTCACTCTCTTATTCTGTCTCAAATATGAATCCCTTTTCCTCATCAAGAATGTACATTCCCAAGACCCTGCTACTTAAAACTTCATCCATTAACCAGCAACATAGCATCGTCTAGGAACTTGTTAGGAATAGAATTGTAGACCAGACCTCAGACCTGCTGAACAGAATCTGCATTTTGGTGAGATCCTGCTATGATTCACACACACACACACACACACACACACACACACACACACACACGCGGTTTGGAAAGCTTTTTCCCAGAGCATAGAGACCAAGTTACGATTTCTTTTTTAAACTGCACATTGAGGAGACAAACCCTACGTGAAGCAAAAGAACAGTAGCTTTCATGTATCATTTCCAACTTGGTTTCAATTCGAAAAAGCTTATTATTAAGGAAGTACCTAAAAATATGTGGTTGTCTTCTCATGAGAGACATATCATGTTCCTAGGAAATCCTAACCAATGATTAAGACAGAGAAAGAAATTTCATGTAATTGAGAAGAAAGATGATCAACTTTTCTCTTTTGGTGTATGATGACTTAAAATGCCTTTCACTTAAAAAGTGAAGGCAATTTGTAATGCTTTTTTTGTTTGTTTGTTTTTTGTGGTACTGGGAATTGAACCCCAGGGGCATTTTACCTCTGAGCTACACCCTTCCCCAGCCCTATTCTATTTTTCAATTTGAAATAGGGTCTCACTAAGTTGCTGAGGCTAACCTTGAACCTGTGATCCTCCTGCCTCAGCCTCCCAAGTACTGGAATTAGAGGCATGAGCCACCATGCCTGGCTTGCAATGGCCTGTTATGTAAAGAGGCAGCCCAGTTGTGAAGGTTAAGTTGAGTCGTGGCCTTGGTCTGCAACCCACCTTAGTTAAGTTTGCAGCTAACAAGCTGTGTGAATTTGGGTCAATTACTTAAATCCTGGGAACCTCACTTTCCTTCACCAGAAAATAGCAATAAAAACAGCCACTATCTCATAAGCATTTAGTAACAGTGGCATTAGATATTTTGTGCTGTGCTGTTAGCTGTGTGCTATGCATACAAGAAGCTCAACAGATGTCACTTATTTTGTTACATAAACTTTCTGTGAAAATTTGAAAAAAGTAGGTTTGAAAAGCAGACCCAATATGTACCTGTAATTTTGTCACTGAATGAATGCTATCCCCACTCCCCTGTCATTGACTGACCTCTTCAGCTTTTCAGGCATTCTTATTTTTTCTCATTTATTAGTCTCTAACCCCAGGAGTCTTGGTGGTGGTCTGATGCTGACATATCAGAGCTTCACAGACATTCCTCATTTCTCTAGTGCCAACCACTGAGGCCAGTGAACAACCAATACCATATGTTTAACAGAAAACTGGTCCAGTCCAACAAGTCTTAGCAGGTGAGGTAATGTGTAGCCCTAACCAACCTGTAATAGTTCTTGACACCCAGGTTCGAGAAGAGTGGGTAAAGGCCTCACAGTGAATTTCTAACCAGAAGCATGCAGCCTGGAAGCAAATATTTTTCTTACTGTGGGATCAGGCTTAATTCTACTTGTTACTACCTCTTTTGTTGAATACATGAATATATTTCAGGTCTATTGGAGAAAAATATGTGAGCTATAAGTGGCTCTTTAGAGCCACTTTTTTTCATTCCAGGTAGTAGACATATTTGAAAATTCTTATAATGAGTTGTTTTTAAATGTGTTTTGTCCAATTTGATTCAAGTTTTTGCTTGCGCACCAAAGTTATTTTCAGATTTTTTACAGTTAAAATGTTTTCTCCCCCATGTAATATACTTCTATCTTTCAAAAACTGATTTTTTCTCTTAAATATAATATTTATGGAAATGATATAAATTCAGAACAAATAAAACCAGTTGCATTACCTGCACCCTGAATGGTTCAAATGTATTAATTGGATGTGTTAGACCATATGTAACTCTTTCATTCTCTGCTTCAAAAGTTCCTGCAAGATAAACATTAAAGATATGAACTCTGACTTTCTGTGAATAAAGGAGCTAATTTACTGTTGTGATTTTCATGTTTTACTTACCAAAAATTCTGTCCCAAATAATAAGAACGCCAGCATAATTTTTGTCTATGCAATAACGATTTCTGCCTATGAGACAAAATATTGAACAATATTTTTTTAAAAAAGTGAAGTCATACTTTTGAAATATCTCCTTGTCTTGTTTTTAGAACATACTAATAAATCAAGATTTAAGCAACAGAATGATATTCCTGGGGATGTCTTCTGACTGACAACACCAGATTTTATTTGCCAATAATAGTTTCATTTTATTTATTTTTCAGTTAATTTTCTAATTATAAAATTATATGCATTTTTCTCACAATTTTCAGTTAAGATATGGGGCATGGCATATCTGCATAGTTATTTTTCAGTACTACTAAGGAATAATTAAATATGAAATGATACAAAAATAAATAGGAAATAAAATAAGGAAATAATATATGTATGGCTTTTTATTTTTAATTTTTGATGTGATGTATAGCTAACTCTCTATTCCCAGAAGAAAATTAGAGTGAGTCTTGATTAGTTTTTTATTTTTTATTTTATTTATTTATTTATTTATTTATTTTGCAGTACTGGGGATTGAACCCAGGGGCATTCTACCTCCGAGCTCCACCCCCAGCCCTAGTTTTTATTCTTTATTTTGAAACTGGGTCTCACTGAGTTTTGGAGGGCCTCTCTAAGTAGCTGAGGCTGGCCTCGAACCTGGATCCTCTGGTCTCAGCCTCCCAAGTACTGGGATTACAAGCGTACACCACCATGCCCAGCCTTGATTAGTTTTTTAAATAATAAAAGACATAAGTAAAAGTTCAATAGCCTTTGGATATTTTAACTAGGTCTACATGAGATTTTTCCTGATCTAAAATACTCAAGTTACAATTTAAATTTAATTTAAGTTGCTGGGAATCATTTGTTTTATATATTTAAAAATTAGACATGATCATATCAATGTGATTGTAAATCTAACAAAAAAGAATGGTAATTCAACAATCTACTACTCCAACAAACTTATCTTCATATGTTCTTATTTCTTTACACAGCTTTCTTATGTGAAAAATACACATCTGGGGTATAGGCAAAAAGAAAAATGTCCTTTAGTGCAAACATAGAATGAGATGGGCTGAACATCCCATTGCCATACATGATCTGAACAATGGTTTTCTGTTGGTGGGGGAGCATTTCACCCTTCCAAAGGTATTTGACAATGTCTGAAGGCATTATTGGTGGTCACACCTAGGGGAGGGTACTAATGGCATCCAGTGCCCAGAAGCCAGTATTCTGCTAAACATCCTACAAGGCACAGAACTTCCCCCACAACAAAGTATTAGTCCAAAACTGTGGACAGTGCTAGGCTGAGAAACCCTGATAGAAAACAACAGAAGTGGAAAATATGAAACTAAACGTAGGGAAACTAGAAACTATTTATTTTTTAATGCAGATTTGTTCTTCTCTACTCCTTGTTTTTCCTTCTATGTGGAGGAAACCACTAGAGTGTGACACTCTTGACTTCTCTCTCACTAAATGTTCCTTGGGGACAGCAAAGTGACTGCTGGGTTTGGGAGTGCCTGACCCATCCTCTCCTCAGCCTGTGGGAGCTTGAGTTGCTCTGCTCCCAGTTTTGGAGAAAGGACAAGCTGCCTTGAGAAGGGAGGGCTGCCGGGTTGCAGTGAAGGCTGGAGACTTACAAAAACAGACCATGGTGTTTATTCCTTTAAACACCATGAAGAGAGAGAAGCTTCCTTCTCTCAACATGTTTGCAAGATTCATTCTTGTCATTGCATATAGCAAGAGTTAGAACATTTTCATTGCTATATGTGAACAATCCACAATTTATCTTCTGTACCACTGATAAACATTTGAAATAGTTTTCTTTTTCTTATCACACATAATGCTGATACGCACATTCTTTCTAGGTCTCATGGTGCACAAATGTAAACACTTCTGTTATTACTTACAGGGTTTTCTCCTCAGGTAAATGCAGCTTAGGTTGAGTGTGTCCCTAGGACTTAGGCAGGAGAGAGAAGCGTTGATTATTAGGCTTCTTCCAAGTCCCAACAGTTTTAAAGACCAAGGACTCTCTGTATGTGGACAGGAATGACCCTCAGCACTGGGTCAAAGAGAAGCCCTCAAGAGACTTTTTCAAGACATAAAATGTTATTTCCTCAGCTGGTTAACTCATTTTTCTACTACAGCTAGGTTGAGCTGTGGTAAGAAGGGAAATCAAAAAGCCCACCACAGACCATGGCTTGGAGCTAAGGCTTGTCCAAGTGCAAAAGAAGAACCTAAACCTATGTAACAATGTGTGCTGACTATATGGGGCAATTTTTGATGAAACAAAGCAAGACGGGATAACAATATTATAATTGTTAAAGAAATGAAAAAGGAAAGAAGAAATAGAACTTCCTTACCATGATGAACTCTGTGATGGCTAGGAGTATTAAGAATCAGTTCCAAAGGACCAAGGTTATTAATGACCTGTTTAGAACAAAAGTAATGTTTATACAAATAGCTGTCATTAAATGTGTGTGTGTGTGTGTGTGTGTGTGTGTGTAACATATATATGCATTTATATAACTTATAAATACATTCAAACCCCACTTGAGTTACAAGATATACCACGTTTCAAAGTTGACTTCAGAGAGTGGGAAGAAGTCCCTTTACCACCTGGAACTCATATAAAGTGAATGAGAAGTATATCACTGGCCGGGCGTGGTGGCGCACGCTTGTAATCCCAGTACTTTGGGAGGCAGAGACCGGAGGATCCGGGTTCCCGGCCAGCCTCAGCTCTCTTTCTCTCCCGGTCTCTCTCTCTCTCTCTCTCTCTCTCTACTTAGTGAGGCCCTCCGCAACTTCGTGAGACCCGGTTTCAAAATAAAGTATAAAAAATAGGGCCGGGGGTGTAGCGCGGAGGTAGAACTCCC
>PVJS01063226.1:0-10538 GCA_004027185.1 Glis glis | reverse complement strand
TTTTTTTTTTTGCGGTACCGGGGATTGAACCCAGGGGCGTTCTACCTCCGCGCTAAACCCCTGGCCCTATTTTTTATACTTTATTTTGGAACCGGGTCTCACGAAGTTGCGGAGGGCCTCACTAAGTAGAGAGAGAGAGAGAGAGAGAGACAGAGAGAGAGAGAGAGAGAGAGAGAGCTGAGGCTGGCAGCGAACCCAGATCCTCCGGTCTCCGCCTCCCAAAGTACTGGGATTACAAGCGTGCGCCACAACGCCTGGCTATTATTAAATTTTTAAACCTAAATATAATGGATAGTTTTATACGGAAATACAAATTGTAAAAATTGTAACTATAAACATTAGCATATCAATAACTTGGGGATAATATAACACATAAGAACTCCAAAAGATATTCTTGGTCAAAAAAGTTTGGCAAATTTTTTCAATTTATCAATGGAAATGTAAGAATCATGATAGACAAAAATAGAACAATTGGATGAAAAGATGGAAAATTTTTCAACTCATTTCTGATTAAAGATAACTAAGGTAAGCCGGGTGTGGTGGCGCACGCTTATAATCCCAGTACTTTGGGAGGCGGAGACCGGAGGATCCGGGTTCGCGGCCAGCCTCAGCTCTCAATCTCTCTCTCTCTCTCTCTCTCTTTCTCTCTCTCTCTCTCTCTCCCTCCCTGTCTCTTTCTCTCTCTCTACCTAGTGAGGACCTCTGCAACTTCGTGAGACCCGGTTTCAAAATAAAGTATAAAAAATAGGGCCGGGGGTGTAGCACGGAGTTCGTAGAAGGCCCCTGGGTTCAATCCCCGGTACCGCAAAAAAAAAAAAAAAAGATAACTAAGGTAATGCTAAAATTAGCATGCATGTACATACAGGACATTAACCCTTTTGGCATTGTAACGGGAAGTTGGCGGTATGTCTTTCTATTTCATTAATAACATTTTTGAAGTATAGTCATGAGTACCAACAAATCTTTCATAAATTTTGTAGATCAATTTCTGAAATACAGTCCTAGTATATTGCATTTACTAGTATGAATCCAATAAGAGTATACTATATCCAAGTGGAATTTAACTAAAAATATGAAAACGATTATCTCAAGAAATCTATTAGTATCATTCATAAAATCAGTGGCCAAAATAAGAAAGAAAGATACATACGAACATATGAATAAAATCCAAGAACTAAAAAAAGAACATTGTACATCATTTGCTATGCATTTTTTAAAATTCTTGGCAGGTTTGAAGTAGAGAGTTTTTTAAAAATATATCATTAAGAATATTTCTATCAGGCCCCAAACCTATGGCTCCTCAATGATAGCGCAGGGGAAGTACTGCTATTAAATTGGATCCTACACTGAGGGATGAGTATGGAGATAGGCAAAGCTCAGTGTCGGCAGCCTTACAGTTGCCTGACAGCCAGGCTGGCTCCACAATTTGGCTATTGTAAGTTGTGCTGCTGTGAACATGGCTATGCAAGTTATAATATTCTGATTCCATTTCCTTTGGGAGGATGCCCAGGAGCGCTCTCGCTGGGTCATAGGGTAGTTCTGTTCCCAATCTTCTGAGAAACTGCCACACTGATCTCCATAGCAGCTGCACAGGTTTGCAGTCCCACCAACAGTCTAGGTATCTGTCAACAGAGAAATGGATCACGAAACTTTGGTATATACATACGATGGGGTTTTACTCAGCCGTATAGGAGAACAAAATCACACCATTTTCAGGAAAATGGATGGAACTCGGGAATATCATACTAAGTGAGTATAGCCAGTATGTTTTCTCTTTTATGTGAAAGCTAGATATTTGGAAATAAGGCAATATCAGATAGAGGAGCAGAGATTCCAGGGGAGTGACTGAGGGGGATTGCAGAGGGGAGACAAAGTCATAAAGAGTGTAATAGTTGAAATAATGCTATGAATGTATACAAAACTACCAATTCCAATATCAAAGACATAAGTGGGGAGGACGAAGGAGAGGGGAGGGTGTCAGTGGGGAGGGCACCAAGAACCATGTGCATATATTTGTCTGACACTCTGTACCCCAATATGATATAAAATTACAATGCACCAATAAAAAGCAAACCAAACACACACACAAAAAACCAAAAAACAATTGCCTGACAACATCCACTATGGCTAAGTAAAACAACTTGCATGCAATGGCAGGAAAAGTCCTAGGTCTCTGTCAAAAAGAGGTTTTTCCCTGTGACAAATGGAACTGGGACTAAGAGTAGGGACATTATAATTGGGAATAAAAATAAGGGAAATAAAAAATGACTCTAAGAGAATAACTTAGAAAACTGCATCGAGGAAAGAAACAGACCAAATAATATTATGTCCATATAAGAAAGAATCGCGAGAACCATCCCGGCATGTACAGGAGGAAGAAGGGAGGTAGCGGGATGGGGTTAGGCGGGAACCTCGCTGAGAGTTATTGTGTGCATCTGTGAACGTATCACTTTGAATCTCACTACATGGTATAATTATATTGTACCGATAAAATTCTTTAGAAAAAGAAAACTATGTTAAAAATTACAGCATATTGGAAAATTATATATATAATAATAATAATTATTATTATTATTATTATTATTATTTTAGTATTATAAGATCTCCCCAAAATTTCAAGAGCGAAATCTGCATCTACGCAGTTTGCTGCCGATGCTGATTAGACCAGGTAAAGGGGCCTGAAGACCAATGTTGGAGAGGACGTTTTGCTTCTTGCAAAACTGGTACTCGACAAGCCTAATTGTGTAGGGAAAAGGAATGGGATTTGGAGACCAAATCTATTTGGGAAGATGAGCTTAGCATCCATTGTAAGAATTCTTCGTAATGGCATTTGGTGTCTTCAGCATTGATGCATCAGAGGCCATGACTACTAAGAATAGATGTCGGATGCTCTGGAAAAGTGTCCTGCAGAAAGGGTGGATGGAACTTCTCATCGCCAACATGTGGCGAGACACACCCCTCTTTTGAGAAGTGGAGAACACCTGAGTATTTCCCATCCTTCAAAGTCCCCTTGATGAAGGTCCCTTGTTGCTCTATCCAAGAGGTATTCCCTCATAGGATCATAGGATCTTAATGCCTACCTAATCAGACTTTAAACCTACTTATCCATTTTCTATTACAAGACAGAAAAAAAACTAGAAACATTTGTTCTTATGATAATTCTGCACATTCTCTAAGAACATTCTGAAACTATCCCTCAGTCTTGGGCTTTCTTTTTTTTTGAAGAACAAATATTCTCATGTCCTTTTATCTTTCCTCAAAGGTCCCATTTTCCTAGGCTTTAATCATTTCTATTGTTTCCATCTGTGCCTACTTTAATTTTTCCTCTCCCTTTTAAAATGTGTATCTGTAAATTAGATACAGTACTTCCCCAAATTGGAATAGATCTAAAATACCTATTGATCTGTTATCGGAACTACTATCTCTATTGGGGGATAAGACAACATATAGAAAATAGTGGTAAGGGCGAGAGAAAAATGGGAAAACTTAACTGCTACCATATAAAGATCATTTCCAGATCCAAAAACTATTTCTAAGTGGTGAAACTTGCCCTAGAGAGAAATGAGGAAAGAGAGAACAATATACGAAAATGGCTATTATGAAAGTTGGATAAAAAGTGAAGAACACAAAAGTTATATCTATGAAATGATTACAGCTGCAAATGCATATCTGGGTATAAATACTCAGCACAGAAGAATCACAGCTACAGGAGAAACTATTTTCTTAGACTAGCCTAAGTTTCTGCCTTTTTGTTTCCAATTTTAATGGCGCTATATGTGCACTAACAAACACTTGTAATTTTAAAAGACCCATCTGGAGAATAAGAAAGGGAAGTCTAGGACACCTAATAATGTAATAATACTTAAGAGTAGGAAAAGAAAATAAAACGCCCCAGGCACATACAGATCTGTCCTCTTCCAGTGTGTTCAGTAAATCCTGAAAAGATGATCAATTTTTGCTATGCATGCTTATAATGGGTAGTGAAAAAATCCTTCCCCGTGTACTACTCTGGGATTCTTTGTCTTTCTCTCTAAATCAAAAGAGATCAGGCATGGTGGCTCACACCTGTAATCTCAGTTACTCAGGGGACTGAGGCAGGAGGATGGCAAATTTGAGGCCAGCCTGGGCAGCATAGTGAGAAACTGTTTCAAAATAAAAAATAAAAAGAGCCAGGGATGTAGTTCAGTGCTAGAGTGTCTCTGAGTTCAATCCCCAGTAAGGTCCCTCAGAAAAAGAAAAAAAAAAGATAGTAAGCAAAGAAAAATAGGGCCAGAATAAAAGAATTTTAGGTCCAGAAGTGACCTAATACGTTATCTAGTTTAACACCCTAATTGTGCAGATGATAAACTAAGGTAAGGTAAAAAGTAGGACTGAATTCTTCATGGTAATATGTAAATAGAGAAGCGTAGATTATATATGTGTTCTGTTATAAGGCACTTCCAGACACCTGCATATCATATGCTATTATAGACCACTCATGACCCAAGAGTAAACAGTCTCACCAGGCATAGTCTGTAATCCCAGTACCTGGGAGGCTGAGACAGGAGGATTGCAGGTTTGAGTCCAGCATCAGCAACTTAGCAAAACCCTCAGCAACTTAGTGAGACCTTGCTTGAAAATAAAAATAACAACACAAAAGGGTTGGGGGTATAGCTTGGAAGTAGAATTCCCCTGGGTTCAACCCCCAGTACCAAAAAGTAAAAAAGCAACTCATCTCTTTGAATAAGTGTTAGGACTTTGTAACTTCTCTGTTGATAGAGATCATGTTTTTCTATCAATTGATACTTCCATTAGGGCAGTCAGTGCAAAGAATGGCAGGTTTGTGAGCTTGTCTTGGCTCACAAGAAAACAAAAAAGAGTATCATAAATCCATAAATGGAATTCCATATAATTCTGAGATGATTAAGACAGAATTTGTTAGGGTTTATCAAGTTTGCTTTCTTTGTGCTCTTGTGCACGCACACGCACACACACACACACATTTACCGACTGAATTGAATCAACAGTGTTTTCATTTAATATTTAGCTCATGGCTCTCAATTGTGTCTTCAATCTTTCTTGAGTCATTGGTGCCCAGTTTCTTGTCTTCCATCCTCAATCTGCAGAAAAGTTTTCCTCTGTAACTCTCGGGATCAATCCTAAACTCAAGTATCACTTTTATGACCTTCCCAACTCACTGTTTCTATCAACAGTGGAAGATAAGAAACTAGGGAGTGGGGAAAAGGAGGAAAGAACAAGGGACTTAACAACTCAGTATAAATGCTAACAAATCACGGGCAATGTTCGACTACTTTTACACCCTTTTCATCCTATATCTACACATCTTTGTCTATCCACCTGTGAGCAGAGGCTCGGTATGTTGCTTCATGCAACAAGAGTTTCTTTTTCACTCAAGGTTGAGTAGGCATCCAGGCCAGTCCAGGACAGCTGTCCCCCGGGTGCTGGCTCAGCCATCCCTGCTGCTCTTGGCTCCCTGGTGACTCCACACCATCCCTTGCTTGCACAGCCACTGAGCAGGGAAGAGAGCGTGCCATCATGAACTAAAAAAAAAAAAAAAAAGTGCTGTAGACCCAGCAATACCACGTCTAGGTATCTACCCAAAAGAATGGAAACCAAATTACCAGACTAATGCATGCGTATCTATGTTTATAGCTGCACAATTCACAATTGCCAAAGTATGGAACCAGCCAAGATGTCCATCAACAGATGAATGGATTACAAAACTATGGGATATGTACACCATGGAATTTTACGCAGCCATCAAAAAGAACAAAATTAAGTTATTTGCAAGGAAAGGGATGAAATTAGAGAACATTATGCTTAGTGAGATTAGTCAGTCACAAAAAGTGAAAAGTCGGATGCTCTCCCTAATATGTGGAAGCTAGAGAGATTATGGTGTAGGAGGGACTCCAGACAAAAAAGGAGAAAACCTCAGATGAGTAAAGAAGGCGACCTAACTGAGGGAGATGGGAGGGGGGAAGATGGAAACGCCCTAATGCACAGGATGTGCATACATAAGTATATCAAAGTCAACTACTATGCTGAGCATGAAAGGAGGGAAGGGGGAGGGAATGGGGGAGGGAATTGGGGAAGGGCTAATTGACCTAGGTGTGCATGTATACTTCTTTCACCCTGAAACCCATCAAGATGTATGATTACAATGCACCAATTAAAAAAATTAAATACAAAATAAAAAAGTGCTGTGGCTCCTGCTGTGGCCTGAATGCAATGCGCTGCGTGCAAAACTCAGGTGTGGCCATGGGCTGGTGCTGAGAGGCGGGGCCTGCAGTGGTGATGAACGGGGTAAAGGCCCTTAGGCAGTGGCTTGATGGTGGGGTTCATTCTGCTCTTCCCCTCTGCCCTGCACCGTGTGAAGGTGCAGGGGCGTTCATGTTTGTTACAGCTGCACTAACATAGCTCCTGAAGGGCACGCACTACCTTTACTTTTGTTTTGTTGACCAGGAGCCCTCAGGAGCCCAGGCTAACTTCCAGTGATTAGCAAATAGAATCCCCTTTTGTGTCTGCATTGGAAAAGAATTGCACATTGCACATTGGTAAACAAGAGTGCGTTCATAATTACCAATAATATCATTTTTGCTTACTAAATCATTTGAGGATTGAGTTTTTATAGTTGGAAAAACGAAAAGCCCATTAATTCTATTACTGCTGCTGTGGTTCACCTATCCACCTGTCATGTACCGAACAAGTCCTGGGAGTCAGTTCTTCCTCTAAGCTACACCCCCATAGCCCTTTTTAATTTTTTTTTATTTTGAAACAGGGTCTTACTAAATTGATGAGGGTCTGGCTAAGTTGCTGAGGCTGGCCTCAAACCTGCAATCCTCCTGTCTCTGCCTTCCAATTACTGGGATAACAGGTGTGGACCACCTCCTGGCTATGCAAATTGCTTTTAATTCACATTACTACTTCTTTTTTTTTTCTTTTGGTACTGGGGATTTAACCTAGGGGCATACTCCGAGCTACACCCCCAGCCCTATTTTTATTCTTTATTTTGAGACAGGGTCACCCTAAGTTGCTGAAGCTGGTGTTGAACCTGTGATCCTCCTGTCTCAGCCTCCCAAGTCTGGGATTACATGTGTGTACCACCACACCCGGCATACTACTGCTCTTTGAAACAAACATTACTGCCTTGATCTCACAGAAGAGGAAACAGAGACTCAACGAGGTTAAGGAATAGGCTTATGATCATACATCAAATATAAAACAAATCTGGAATTCAAATAAAACTCAAAATGATTGCAAAGTCTCAATGTGGCTCCTGGGGGGAAGAGAAAAGTTATTCATCTTATGAAAACTTGCTAGTTTAAAATTAGTTGGTTAAGGAAAAGTTAAGGGCCGATGAGCAATCTACCAAATGTTTCTGAACATTTCTTTAAAAAAAGAATGTGCACTGTAACAAGTAAACATTTCTCAAATTATTTTGGTGACGCGAATTTATTTATAATCTGAAAACTGTTATTTTTCTCATCTTAAAATACATTCATAAACAATTGTTTTATTCTTATTTTATTCTGGGAATTATTTACTCCCAGAATAAAATAATACAAATCTCAAATGTAATTATTTCTTTTTTTTATACTCTGATCTTTCATGCTAAAAATTGATGGCCACATTTTTTGGGGAGTGGGAAGAGCATTATACGAACTAAACAAATCTTTTTTTGTGGGTGTGGTACTGGGGATTGAACCCAGGGGCATTCTACCTCTTAGCTATACCCCCCAGCCCTATTTTATTCTATATTATGAAACAGAGTCTCCCTAAGTTGCAGAGGGCCTCATTAAGTTGCTGAGGCTGGCCGCGAACCTGCGATCCTCCTGTCTCAGCCTCCCAAGTACTGGGAGTACAAGTGTATGCCACCATGCCTGGCTTAAACGAATCTTAAACTGAAAGTTAAGTTCCTTGCAGATTTCTGGTGATGCGTGACAAAAAGCAGGCTGTAATCATGGCCCAATTTGGACATAACATAACTGACATCTTCGTCAATGCTGATGATAGCAAGTATCCAAAATGCTATTCCCGTTGTGGTCGGTCAAGGCAAAATCAGGCCGAGTTCCCACAGCTGGCTTGTCCCTGAGAGGTTAGGCTTGTTCCAAGGGGCCTGGGAATCCCCAAGACTTTTTAAATGTATCAGTAATTCCTTTTGTATGCAATCATTGAATTCAATTTTGGTCAACTATATATTTTATACTCACCAGAGAATTACTATAAAACTGCATTTTCTTATCTGAATAGATACAAACTTCAAGCAGATTCTGCAGCCTTCTGCTGTCAGAGCAATTGAAACGAGTCCATTGCTGTGCCCGGCACACAGTAGGATCTCAATAAAAATTTGGCAGAAACCGATGTCCCCCCCAGAGTCACATTGGCATCGCTGTTGCCTTCCGCTCCTGGAGGGGCAACGTGCTAAATGAGCCTTTGGAAAAACATGTTTTGCAAATAAATATTTAACCATATTGAAATTATTTATGTCCTTTTAAGATTTCAAAAGGGGCTTGAAAATAAGAATGGTCCTTTGAAGTCACCGGAGTACTCCTGACAGATGGAAACCTACAGCTTGCTAATAGAGATAGCAGCTCTTTCTTTTCCTTGAATTCTGCAGGGAAATGGCTTAGCTGCCAAGTTATACATGTTTGGTCTAAAATATTAGAATAAAAGTCCTAAGTTCAGGGGTGCGAGGTGCATTGAGAAATGTGCTACTTTAGTGTTTTTGTGTTTCAAACCACACAAAGTTCAGCCATATACCTTGTACATAGCTTCCCAAACACTCATGTGATAAAATTAAAAACTATTTTTTTAGCATACAGAAAAAGGCTTTAGTATTAAGGAAAATCTAATAAATCTCTCTCTCTCTCTCTCCCTCTCTCTCTCTCTCTCACATACACACACACACCTCTATACACAAGAATTCAAACCATTTAATATCTTTTCAGGAAGAACAGATACTAACTTTAAAATTGCATTATTAAAAAAAAAAACTTGCTAGGCACAGTGACACACACATGTAATCCCAGTGACTTGGGAGGCTGAGACAGGAGGAGCACAGATTTGAGGCCTACCTGGGCAACTGAGTAAGACCCTGTCTCAAAAGAAGATGCAAGAGGTCGGGGATACAACTCAGTGGTACAATGCTTGTCTGACATGTGGGAGGCCCTGGGTTCAATTACGAATACCACAAAAAAAAAAAAAACAAAACTTGATACTAAGAACTGTGATTTTTTCCCCTCCCATTAAAAGAAAATAAGAGCCGGCATGGGGGCACACACCTGTAATTCCAGAACTTGGGAAGCTGAGACAGGAGGATCACAGGCTCAAGGCTAGCCTCTGCAATTTAGTGAGGTACCCTGTAACTTGGTGAGACCCTTTTTCAAAATAAAAAATAATAAAGCCAGGCATGGTGGCGCACGCTTGTAATCCCAGTACTTGGAGGCTGAGACCGGAGGATTGCAGGTTCTTGGCCAGCCTCAGCTACTTAGTGAAGCCCTCTGCAACTTAGTGAGACCCTGTTTCAAAATAAAGAATAAAAAATAGGACTGGGGGTATAGTTTGGAGGTAGAATGTCCCTGGGTTACATCCCCAGTACCGCAATAAATAAATAAATAAATAAATAAATAAATAAATAAATGAAACAAAATAAAAAATAAAATAGGACTGGGTGTGTAGCTCAGAGGTAGAATGCCCCTGGGTTCAATCCCAAGTACCCCCCCACACACACAGAAAAAAAAACTAATAATATATGAGCTCTATCTGATTTCCTTTTATGTCAAAGAGCCTAATGCAAAATCTATAGAAGCCAGTAATCTTTTAATACAAAAATATACAGGTATATAAAATGTCATCTAAAGCTTTAATCATATCAGGACTTGTTTCCATTAATTTTAGTCAATGGACTTTGCTGGAATATGTTGATTATTGTCCACAGTTTGGTGTTTAACTTTCTTTCACCACCGCTAGTTTCTTGGGAGCAAACCATCTTCTATCAATATGGATTGAAAAGAAAAAGAATATTCGAACCATCATCTTGAACATATTACAAAGGATGTTTATTTGACTTTGTTCCCCTGTGCTGTGATGTTCCCTGGGTTATAGACCCTAGCTGAAAGTATCATCATCTCTCAAAATAGTGTTTGTGACAGTTGAACTTAGCAGTTCTACGTGGAAAAGTCTATTTCCAGTTCTGCAGACTCACGGAATGACCATCTTCTTAGCCATGTGGCCCCTTCCTACCTGGGCTACGCTTTCTCAGTACATCAGAAATAGTGAGCCAATTGGCATTTGGGTGGGAGGGAGAGGTTCTTGTTAACACTTTCAGATATGAAAGAAAAAAATAAAACGTGTGATTTTTAAAAAATGCAATTTAGAGCCGGGTGTGGTGGCGCACGCTTGTAATCCCAGTACTTTGGGAGGCGGAGACCGGAGGATCCCGGTTCGCGGCCAGCCTCAGCTCTCTCTCTCTCTCTCTCTCTCTCTCTCTCTCCCTCTCTCTCTCTCTCTACCTAGTGAGCCCCTCCGCCACTTCGTGA